>JABUQX010054314.1:10000-20000 GCA_015478945.1 Trachelipus rathkii
TATATATATATATTATAATATATATATATATATAAGTATATAATATATATATAATATAATATATATATTTATTATAATATAAGATATATATATATATATAATATATAATATATATTTATATATATATATATATATATATATAATATATATATATATATATATATATATATATATATATATATATATATATCGGGAAGTAAGATGTTCTGGAAAGAAGTGAATAGAAAAAGGAAGAAGAAGGAGGGGTTGGGGGAGAGGATTAAGGGAGGAGATGGGGAGTGGATAGGAGGAGAGGAAAGGGTGAGGAAGAGGTGGGGGAGTATTTTAGTGGATATTGAATGAAGTGGGTGGGGAGGGGAGGAAGATTTGCAAGAGGTGGAGGTTGGGGAATGAATGGGGGAGGGAGGGGGAGGTGAAAAACAAATGGAGGAAATTATAAGGGCCTTTAAATAAAGGAAAAAAAGGGAAGTTCGCAGGTTTGGATGGTGTGAGAATGGAAAATGTTGCCAGAATGGGAGGTATAGTGTGGAGGAATGGCTGTATAGGTTATATAATTTATGTTGGAGGAGTGGTGAGGTAACCACAGGATGGGAGGATGGTGTTTGGTTCCCGCCTGTATAAGGGAAGGGGAATAGGATGGAAGTTGGGATTATAGGAGGATATATGTCTTTAAAGTGTGGTAGGGAAAGTGTATGGAAGAATACTGATTGAGAGAGTGAGAGGTTTAACGGAGGGGAGAATGGGGGAAGAACAAGGAGGATTTAGGGAGGGAAGAGGGTGTGTGGACCAAGTGTTTACACTAAAGATGCTTGTGGAGAAAAGTATAGAGAGGAAAGGGAAAGTGTATGGGTGTTTTTAGATTTAGAGAAAGCATATGATAGAGTGAGGAGGGGGGAATTGTGGAGGGTGTTGGAGGAGAATGGAGTGGGGGGTAAATTAGGTAAAGGTATTAGGGCCTTTTATAGGAATAGTAGAATGTGTGTGAGAGTGTTAGGAGGGGAGAGTGAGATGTTTGGGGTGGTGAGAGGATTGAGGCAGGGGTGTGTAATGTCGCCGTGGCTATTCAATTTGTTTATGGAGAGTGTTTGCAGAGGAATGGTAAGGGAGGGGAGGGGGGTGGAATGATGAATGGGAATGTAAAGGGAAGTGAATCATGATACTGTTTTGCGGACGTACTGCCCCTTGTGGCGAAGAAACGCGAAGGGCTGAGGTAATTTGGTGAGGGAGTTTGAGAAAATGTGTGGAATAAATCCAGGTTAGAGTAAAGTGTTAGTGTTTGGGGAGGAGGAAAGAGAGGAGGGGGAGGGGTCAGAGGTTAGAGTAGGGGGTGTAAGTATTGGAAGAAGTAAAGATCTTTAGATATTTGGGATGGACTTGGGTATGGGGGGAGGGATGAAGGAGGAGAGAGAACATAGAGTAGGAGAAGGAATGAGAGCTTTGAGTGGTCTGAGAGAATTATGGAAAGGGGGGATTTATCACAGAAAGTTAAGAAAAGTATGTTTGAAAAAATTTGTGTACCAGCGGTGTTGTATGGGTGTGAAACGTGGGGGTTGAATGCAAGGTCCAGGAAGAAGTTGGAAGTATTTGAGATGAAGGGTTTGAGAGGGTTGTGGGGTTAGCAGAAGGGAAAGGATTAGGAATAGGGTGGTGAGGGAGAGGATGTGATTGGAGGAATGGTTTGGTGGGGAGAGGAGAAGGGAATGCTAAGATGGTATGGGCATCTAGTGAGAATGGAGAAACAGAGTGGTTAGAAGAGTTTGGGAGGCGGAGGGGATAGGAAGGAGAGGAAAGGGGAGACACAAAGAAGGAGGTGGATGGATGGAATAAAGGAGAGGCTGGAGGAGGGAGGGATGAGGGAGGAAGAGGGTGGGTGTTGGCGAGAGATAGAGTGGGGTGGAGGAGGTGGGTGAGGGCGAGATGAGAGGAAGTGTGAATGAGAGAGGCTGTACGTACAACTACCCCGCTCAAGCGGGAAAAAAGTGTAGTGAAATATATAAATAATAAATAAAATATAATTAATATATATATATATATATATATTATATATATATATATATATATATATAATAATATAATATACTATATATATATATATATATATTTATATATATATAGTATATATATATATATATATATATATATATATATAAATATATATATATTATATAACTATATAGATATATATATAATATATATATATATATTATATATATATATATATATTATATTATATATATTATATATATATAATAATATATATATATAATATATATATATATATATATATATTTATATTAATATATAAATATCGGCCGGAACTTCCGGCCGGAACCTCGATTTTTTTAAAGAAGTTTCCGGTTCCCGGCCGGAAACTAAACTTGGTTCCGGCCCGGAACTAAACGGAACTTTCTACTTTTCAAATGTCTTTCTTTAAAAAAATCAGTAATTGATTTTGTCATTTACTCAGTTATGATTTTGCATAAAAAATAATATAGATAATGATATATGTGCAACAAATATCCAGATAAAATGACCTCGACTCTATAGTTTCGAAAACTTAAATAGAAAACAATATTTTTGACACTCCGAACCGATAGCTAATACTCTGGAAAAAAATGTTGTTTTTTTTTTTTGTTTTGTTTTTTTTGAGATTTTTTTATTTTTTTTTTTTTTTAGAACAATTTTTTTTTTTTTAATTTATTATTTTTATAACTGTTCAAAAGAAATTAATCCTAATTATTACCTAAATAATAATAAGTTTAGTAAATAAAATTATTATTTAGTTTAATTAAGTTATTTAAATTATATATATATACTGTATAATATCTGAGTACTCTAATTTTTATTTATTTCTTTATTAAAAATGACTTGAAACTACATTGATGAATTTACTTATTTATATAATTAAAAAAAATTTATCATTAATTAGTAATAGCTATGATTAATTATTAATTTATAAAAAAAAATTTGCCTAAAAAATAAAAAAAAATAAAAATAAAAAAATTCATGATTTTTTTATAAAAAAAATCACGTAAAAAAAATAAGGTGAATTAAATTATTTGATTTCTTTTGTGACAACCCTGCTCTAGAATCTAGACCTGGGGATAAATAAAATTTTTACAGGAATTTATTATTATTATTATTATTATTATTATTATTATTATTATTATTATTATTATTATTATTATTATTATTATTATTATTATTATTATTATTATTATTATTATTATTATTTTATTTTTATTTATTATTATTATTATTATTATTATTCTATTATATTATTATTATTTCTTATGATGAATATTTTATTTTATTATTTTTATTATTTATAGCTTTTAATATTATTATATTATTATATTATTTAATTATTATTATTTTATTATTATTATACTGGTCAACTAAAAAAAGGTGAAATTTTTCTTGGATGGACTTTTGTAGAAGAGTATATATATATATATATGTATATATATAATAAAATAAATATATTATATATATATATATATATAATAATATATATATAATATTATATATATCTATATATATATATATATATATAATATATATATATAATATATATATTATATATATAATATATATATATATATATTATATTAATTGGGTTTTTAAAAAAAAAAATAATTTTATAATGATTGATGCTTCCATGTGTTGATTCCATATATAATCTCGGATTTGCTGTATCACATCCCTTTTTCGTGCAATCATGGATCCTTATTTTTGCATATCCTGGAATGAACAAAAATTCATGTGCGCAACTACGTAAGCTGTATAGACGTTACCTTCCGCATACATCTACAGTAGCAGCAAGTTTACTGCGGTCGATATTTCGGGAAGCAATGTGATAAACTTTAGTAACGTCTACATTATGGATGCCAATGAACCAGGATGAATGTCTATCATGCTTCCTGAATACTAGTCGGAATGGTCCGTCATGTTACCCAGGTGAACCTGAATCTTGTACGAGAGTTGTATTTGCCGAAGTTGTTGTCCTGAGCTGTTGGCTTCGCGGTTGCATGAAAATGATCTACTGGACCATGACATCAAGAGTAACATTTTAATCGTAAACAGAAAAACAGAGCTGCGGAGTTTCTTCCGATCAGTGGTCTGTGATTGCAAGTGAAAGTTGCAGGTCTACTACTCGCTATGGGAACTCCCGCATAACGAATGGCACGTGAAGTGGCCGATTGGTTTATTGACCACTCAGCGTTACTGTGTTGTTACAACACGCAACAGAAATATCTTCGGTTCCAGTAGGGTACTCGGTACCGGATGATAGAGGAGTTGCAAAATTAAGACAGTTTGGAGAGGCTACAATATCAAGTACATGGATGTTAAATATGCGCAACCTCAAAATGGTAAAACCTTCCTGCTCTGCAAGCAGGTTTCACCAAATATCCCTGCCTCCTGTGCTATTGGGACAGCTGGGCGACAAAGGATCACTGACCAAAAGATAATCTCACTGAGGGAAACCTTGACGCCTAGTGACAGGAAATCGTACCGTGCCACTTGTTACAGAGAGAAATAATCAAATCTTACTTTCCACTACACGATAAAAACTTGTTGATGAACAATTGTGAAGGGCCCTAGAACCATGAAGGTAGAATGCTTCGCTATATATAATATGCTCAAACGTTCCTGTATGAGTGACGAGAAGAAAAAAGCTGAGATATTTGATGGCCCACAAATACGGGCACTCCTCCGTGATGCTGCCCTTGCTACAACAATGACTGTGTTTGAGGCAAGAGCGTGGAATGCCTTTTTCAGATGTAGCACCGAATTTTCTGGGGAACAGGAAAGCCGAGAACCCCTAACATTGTACAGGAACTGCTAGACCAGTTTTCATTCTCATGGATGTAGAATGAGGATAAAGTTGCACTACTTACATTCTCACCTAAGCAAATTTCCGGTAACCTAAGGAGATGTTAGTGATGAGCAGGGTGAACGCTTCCATCAAAGATCTAAAGTTCATGGAAGTACGTTAACAGGGCAAGTGGGATACCAAAATGAAGGCCAAAACTATTGATGCACCTTGATGAAGGATATTCCAGACGCTATGCACAATAGATCGTCTACGAAGAGAAAGTTATTACCATCGTAGGTATGTTTACATTAACTAAACACAGCCATTCCTTCTATTCATCCATTGTTGTCCATATTACCATTATTCCACAGTTGTATTTAATATGTTTAAGTTCGATAGGATGACAGACAATATCGAAATCATTTTTGATTTTTCCTTTTAGATATCCAATATATTTAATATATATGTGTAATATATATCTCTTATTTATATTATATATATATTTATGTATTAACTACATATAAATAATACATATATGTATATATATATATTATATATATATCCGATAATTGTGATAGACCCTCCTGAAAAAGGTAAAAATCATAAATTACAAATCTGTGTTACACACAATATCTCACAATTGCGATGTGATAAACGCAAAAATTATTACATTTTTGGAATCAGCACATCAAATATATCAATAATCAATTGCGAAATCCCGTCCAAAAATTTCATGTTTACCAAGTGTTAAGTTATCGCTATTAAGTATTCTATTATCATTTAAGTATAGTATTTAAATTTTTTAAATTATAATTATTATATTATATTATTATTGTTATTATTATTATTATTAATTATTATATTATTATTATAATTATTATTATTATTATATTAATTATTATTATTATTATTAATTATTATTATTATTATTAATTATTATTATTACTAAAGAGAAATAAACTTAAGTAGAAATTCACCTAACAAAACGAAAATATTAACTAAAAACTGTTTAAGGCCAAAAATTTTGAAAAATATTTAAACAAGATTCCATAATTTCTTACTTAAAATGAATTTATCTGTATATTGAAATGTTGTGGAGTAGGAAAATAGTTGCTCCTCATCTTGTGGAGTTAAACGTAATTCATCTATCCTCAAACACGTAACCCCGCTTCTGAAAAAAATGCTTTTAAAAAAAAAATGCTTTTCTGAAAAAAGATTTTTTAAACTTTGAAGACCCGTAGAACTTTATATAGTATATTTTTTGCCATTTTTACTTAATAAATTTATTGATCCCGCTTATCCAAATTTTGGCTTACAGAAACTAAGAGCTCACAGTATGGATAGGAAAAGATGCCAGATACTTCTAGAGAGACTCCACTTGTTAATCAGACAAGTTTTAAGTAGAATATTAAGGTGTAGCGGAAGTCAAAAAGTTCCGGTTCCGGCCAGAACTTCCGGCCGGAACTTTCCAAGGTTCCGGAAAGTTCCGGTTCCGGCCGAAACCAAAAAATTTCTGGTTCCGGTACATCCCTAATATATATATATATATATATATATAATTTTAATTTTGAACATTATTTTTTTTTTTTTTCAATATATATATAATATATTATAATATATATATATATTAATATATAATATATAATTTATATATAATATATATATATATATATATATATATAGATATATATATAATATATATAATATATATATATATATATATATATATATATATTTATTAATATAATATAATATATATATAATATTATAATATATATTAATATAAATATATAAATACTATATATATAAATATAGATATAATATATATATATCATATATATATCTCCCATTATTAAAAAATAAATTTTGAAAAAATTATTTTCAGAGAAAATATTTTCCCAAAAAATTTTAAGTCGAAATTATTTTAAATTTATATACGAATATCCAATAATTATATTATATATATATATATAATATATATATTATATATATATATATATATATATATATATAATATATAATATATATATATATATATTATAATATATTTATATATATATTATAATATAATATATATATATTATATATATAGTAGTTAACGCTTGTGCTGTGAAGATGTGTGATTGCTTATCCGACTGGCTTCTTTAATTAATGTGAATTTAGGTATTTAAATCTTTAAGTGATCTCAATCAAGCCTTAATTTTAAATGTCTTTGCTACTGTTTTGGAGTTTTATGCTTTTCTTATTTTAATTTTTAATTATTTGGCAAATGTTTTAATCTTTATATCTACAAATGATCAGGATTTCAGGGAAACTTTCGCCGTTCAGAATTTTAAGCTAAGTTATAAGTTTATTTTTTACATTTTTTATAAAACATTATTTGGTATATTATAGGGTTTTTAGCTATTGTGCTCCTTTTCAGTTATTATTTTATAAAATAAAGTCCGTTTTTAGGTTTTAATAAGAAACCACCCGCATGTTAGTTTGCGTTTCTTTGATAACTCGTTAGTGATCGATCGTGCAAGCTCATTTATTCACTGCTGTTCATCTATTAACTTATTTTATTACCAGTTATCCAAAATTGTCTCGCTCTAATTAGTTTTAATTATTGTATGCTATTAGAAATTATTGTGTATGAAAAATTGTGGGTGTTTATTTGCATGTGGCTGATCGAATGACTGGTCAGAGTAGATGTGGGAGTGAGCGCAGGCGGGGATACTCTATTAATAGACTTTGCCAACGTGCGTGGCCTCCGTGGAATAATCACCTCTAACTTAACTCTCAACCTAACATTTTATTACTGTCTAGACAGGGATTCTTTTTCAAATAAACTTAATATTTCCAACTATAACTTATGCTACAATTTCCGACTGAATGGTGGAGTCTGTGCTTATATAAACATTAACACTCTTGTAACACGTCTCGAGAACCTTGAATCTCCTAGTTTCGATGTTCAATGGCTTAAAATCTTTCTCCCTACAACTACTATCATTATCTTGTTTCTACTACTGCTCCCCTAATGAAAAGATTTTCAAATCCTATTTCACTCCTTTTACTATTATTTCTTATGAGACTGTACCTTCTTCCCATCCGAAATGCCAATGTCCTCTATTTAGGGGATTTCAACGTACACTACACTGAGTGGTTGGGCTCCTCTCCACACTGATGACAGGCGGGGAGAAGGTCAAAATAATTCATTATGTTTAAACGATCTGGAACGTTAATTAAGGAACTACCATATCGCAATCAACCTAACCCAGTTCTTGAACACCCTTGACTTATATTTCACCATACACCTTCTCGTTAAAAATACGCAATTTTCTCTCCTATTTATATCCCTGATCAAACAATCTTGTAGCTTTAATGTATAAATACTTTTCTCCAGAAAGCTCCAACCATGCAATAAAGCTTACTTTCTGGCCACTTAATCGGTGGCAGTTAGGGGCATTGAAGTCGTTTTATTGCTAACTTTTTTTAGAAAATGAGATCTTGCTTTGACTCGGAGGCCAATTTTGTAACTATTGAAAATGTACTTGCCGTAAATCACCGAATGGAAATTAGCAGGTTCATCCATCTTCAACAAAATCCTTTTTTCTCTATGCGTGCCATTTAGGAGAGAGAACATTGTGTCTCGGGCATGGAAAAAACTCCGCTCTCCTAATCACTCTTGCTAATTTAATTCTTCTCGCGCATCGTCGCGGGGATATACTAATTCGACAGGCTAGCGCAACTTTTACTAAAAGAAAATTCGCCAACCTGCTTGGTTCTCCTAACTGAATAAAAATTATCTGAACCTCTTGCCAAGACCATTCTCTAATAACTTTTGGTAAAATCTCATCTTCCTGCTCTCTTATTCACTGACCGATCTTGTGGGCTAACTTCCTTTTGAAAAGGCTATCTCTTCGTTCCTTCCTTTCCTCAATCTAATTCACCCGAAATGATTCTGGCATCCCTCCTTCTCCTAGCTACTTCTCCTCTTCAGTTTCCTTATGGTTCTACCTGTGATTACACATGATCGTGCGCATGAGATCCTGAGATCTATGAACGTCAGGAAGGCTAGTGGCTCGGAGGGCATTCCTTTTGAGGGAGTGTGCCTCTGAGCTGGAGACTGTCTTCGTTCAACTCTACTCTATATGTCTTAATACTAATACTTTTCCTCAGTGCTCGAAGGGCTCATATGGTCCAGCTGTTCCCGAAGAAGGGTAGCCACTCTGACCCTTCAAACTATCTCCCTATAGCTCTTCTCACTTGTATTCTATTTAAAATCCTGAAACTCTTTTTAACTCTCATTTCCTGGATCATCTGAAGTCTCAATCACTCTTTTCAGATCACCAGTATAGCTTTCGACGCTCGAGGTTAACTGGTAATATACTTTCCTATCTAACTGATCTTATGGTCTTTCTGCCCCTTATTGACTATGAGGAAATCTTGCGTGGTGGCACTTGTCATATTCAAAGCTTTTGACTTTGTATGGTACGCGTTACTGCTTTCTAAGCTCTCTTCCTTTGGGATTCTCTTTCTCTTTGCTTACTATTGTCAAGTTTTCTCTCTGATCGCTCCATATCAGCACTCGTTGATGGAAAGTCCTCTCCTCTTCTCCTGTTAATTGTGGTGTTCCTCAAAAGGTTTTGTTCTGTCTCCAAATTTATTCCGCTACATTTCATCAACGATTCTCATCAGCTGTTCTTTTATCTTTGCTGCCTCTTATTGTTCCACTCATTTCAAATCTGCTCCCCTTTTGCAATTTATGGAGTTGGCCCTCTTGTCTTCAGCTTTCCGATTATATTCTTGCCGATCTAGATGGGATTTCCCGATGGGATCACCGCAATCTTGTAAAATTCAACTATAAAAACTCAATTTCTCTACATCTCCCTCTCAAAAACACCTCCAAACTTTCCTATTTCCTGCGACGGTTCTAACATCTCACCTGTGAATAACATAAACACTCTTGGTCTGAACATAAACAACAAATTTTTCTTGGTCACCTCATATCATAATGGTTGCTAAGGTGGCCTCAAAGAAGCTGAGAGTTTCCTTTAGGTTGCGGGAATTTTTTTCCTCCGAACAGCTACTCCAGTTATATAAGGGCCTTAATTCGCCATTGTTTCCTAGTACTTTTCTTACATTGGGGGGAGATTCCGGCTCCACCCTTCTATGGATATGGTTAAGTCTAAGCTAAGG
>JABUQX010054314.1:27500-30000 GCA_015478945.1 Trachelipus rathkii
GGTGTTGAAATATTTTGATGTTTTTAAATATTCATTTTTGTATAAATTCTATCTTAACTTCACCGGGATGCTTATGGTAAGTTGTTACTATTAACAATGCATAAAGGATTCCATGATTTTGGCGATGCGTTTCGTGTGATTCGATATTTCCTGATCATCTTTTATTGTTGCATATTGATCGATTGGCCTGTGGTTTACGCCTATGACTTGTTAAAGCTGAATTTATGCTGTCCTTGTGCAGGTCATCTGTATGTAGATTTTTTCTTCTTTGCAAATCTATGGTTTCACCTATATATGTTTTATAGCAAGTATTGCAGGGGATGTGTGATATTACAGCTTTGGGGGAGATTTTCTTTTCGTTTTGGGGGTTTGAGAATGTTTTTAAGGTGATGTTATTTGATGGAATGAGGGTAATATTTTTTTGGTAATATTTGTTTTAACGAATATAATGGTAATTGAGGAAATGGTAAAAAGGAGGTGTTGCTATTTTTCGGGGGAAAGCTGCTATAGTACCTCTTTTTTGTTTTATTAAATGCTTTTGTGATAAAAAACTCAGGATAGTAAAGTGATTTGAAAGTATTATGGATGTATTTAGTTTCTTGTGCTAGAAAAGGGGGAGAGGAGAGCATGTACGAAAGGCACGGAGAAATAGAAATGACAGAACAGCTAAGCAGCTAATTTTGTGTTTGGGGGAATGATTAGATTAGCCAAATTTTAATAGTTTGGTGCGAATGGTTGGTTTTTCTTAAGTTTAGTAAATTTGCAAGTAATTGTTATTCCATGTGATTAAAGGTATCGAGGAAGGGGATAGAGTTGTTATTGGAAGGCAATTCTATTGTATATTGGACTGAAGGATGAATAGAGTTAATATAGTTAGGACATAATTAGGTGTTTGGTGGTTTTGTGGGGAGGGGGAGACAAAATATGGTCATCTACATATCTAATCCATAAACTATTGCTTAACTATTTCTCCGTGCCATTCGTATATGCTCTCCCCCTCTTCTAGCACAAGAAACTAAATACATCCACAATACTTTCAAATCACTTTACTATCCTGAGTTTTTCACCACAAAAGCATTTAACAAAGCAAAAAAGAGGTACTATAGCACCTTTCCCCCGAAAAATAGCAACACCTCCTTTTTATCAATTCCTCAATTACCATTATATTCGTTAAAACAAATATTACCAAAAAATATTACCCTCATTCCATCAAATAACATCACCTTAAAAAACATTCTCAAACCCCCAAAACGAAAAGAAAATCTCCCCCAAAGCTGTATATATCACATCCCCTGCAATACTTGCAATAAAACATATATAGGTGAAACCATAGATTTGCAAAGAAGAAAAAATCAACATACAGATGACCTGCACAAGGACAGCATAAACTATTCAGCTTTAACAAGTCATAGGCCGTAACACAGGCCCTCTATCAATTTCACAATATAAAGATAATCAGAAATATCAATCACACGAACCATCGCAAAATCATGGAATCCATTTGCATTTATAATAGTAACAACTACAATGAGCATCCCGGTGAAGTTAAGATAGATTTTATACAAAATGAATATCTGAAAACATCAAAATATTTCAACAAACACCATGAAGAAAATAGCAGACCAACTGAAACACACTTGACCTTTTGAAGACAAGAAAGAAGTCCAGTCCCTTAGCCTGAAGAGGTCTCGCGTGTCCGGACGAAAATTAGCTTTCCTTGTTAAAATTATGTTTCAGTTAAAAAAAAAAGTGTCTTTAACAATGTTTTTTAAATTTTGTGTACATTTAGTAATAAAATGAAGTGACAGTAAAGCTAATACTAAAAAAGAATCCAAAGGCCTCCCTCTCTAAAGTAAATATATCACTAAGACAAAGTAGTTCTTATATATATATATATATTTTATCTATATTATATATATATATATATATATATATATAATATTATTATATATATATATATATATATATATATATATATATATATATATATTATATATATAAGATTGTAATTACAACTTTCTAGAAAATCAATTATTTTCTAAAATTTCTTTCGAAAATATTTATTTATTGAATTAATTAAATGTATACCTTTTTTAATAATTTAAATTATAATTAATTGAAATTATATTTAATTTTCATCCTAAGTTTTAAGACTTTCAGTGTTTTTGACTTACATTTCTAATTTTAGCTAACCCCCGGCCCCGGCCCGGCCCCGGCCCCGGCCCCGGCTTAAATTAGAGCAACCCCGGCCCCGGCCGGCGCCCCGGCCCCGGGCTATATTAGAGCAACCCCGGCCCGGCCTCCGGCCCCGGCAAAATTCTCGCGCCCGGTCGAGTCCTAGTTTGATGAACTTACGCTGTGTTTAAAATATATTTAACATGTTTGTGATAGACGTGTATTATTTAGGCCGTCTTGCTTGGAAAGAAAAAATTATTTAATTTTACTCAATAAAACATTTAAAATTACTTAGTTATTGATTTCTATACTTAGTCGTACGCGC
>JABUQX010054315.1:0-7500 GCA_015478945.1 Trachelipus rathkii
GGGAGAGGATTAGGAATAGGGTGGTGAGGGAGAGATGTGGTTGATGAATGGGTTGGTGGGAAGAGCGGAGAAGGGGAATGTTAAGATGGTATGGGCATCTTAGTGAGAATGGAAGAACAGAGAGTGGTTAGGAGTTGGGGAGGCGGAGGGGATAGGAAGGAGAGGAAGGGGGAGACCAAGAAGGAGGTGGATGGATGGAATAAAGGAGATGCTGGAGGAGGGAGGAATGAGGGAGGAAGATGGTAGGGTGTTGGCGAGAGATAGAGTGGGGTGGAGGGAGGTGGGTGAGGGCGAGATGGGGGAAGTGTGAATGAGAGAGGCTGTACGTACCACTACCTCCGCTCAAGCGGGAAAGAGTGTAGGTAAAATAAATAAATAAATAAATAAATAATAAATAAATATATATAGTATATATATATAAGTATATAGCAGTATATATATATATATATATAGATATACATTTATTTGAAAGAGGAATTTAAAAAAGAAGAGTATATATATATATATATATATATATATATATATATATATATATGTATATATAATAAGTTCTTCCTTCTAAACCGTTTTCTTTTCCTAACGTTTTCTGTGGTTCAATTCCAGGATTAACTTTAACATTTAAAATCAATCTAAATTCAAAGATGCCGTCTCCGCCATCCGATATGGGCATGAACTGTCGCCATTTTTAATGGGTTAAAAGCGTTATTTAATAGCCATTATCTTACCTTTTCGTTTTACCTGCATAATAATTTCTTTATTTGACCAACTTTACAAAAAATAAGAATTTAACGTAACATCAATGGTAAATTTGGTAAAAATAGATCGTTTCTTATACGTTAACTCGTGCTGAGCACGAGTAAGCACGTGTGCAGGAGTCGCCTCTTATATATATATATATATATATCTGCCTAGAGGTAGAAGATAGTTATATATGTTATACAGATATATATGTTACTATGTTATATAGTTTGTTTTTATATATTATTATATATTATTGCTATATATATATATATATATAGAAGTTATATTATATATATATATATATATATATATATATATATATATATATATAAATATATATATATATATAACCTTATTAAACGTAGCGTCTATCGACGATTTCAATAAAACTTACTGAAAATGTCAGAAATATTCAAATTTCAAAATTTCTGTTCTTAAATGTTTTAAATTAGAAAAAGTTAATAAAATTCCTCGGAACAAGTGATAGAAATGTATGGCACACGAATGATTGCTTCATTTAGAACCCCCCACACAACACAACACAATCAATCTGAAGCTCCTCCCACTCACACATTTAGGTCCCCAACACAACACAACACAACACAACACAATCAATCTGAAGTTCCTCCCACTCACACATTTAGGTCCTCCAACACAACACAACACAATCAATCTGAAGCTCCTCCCACTCACACATTTAGGTCCCCCAACACAACACAACACAATCAATCTGAAGCTCCTCCCACTCACACATTTAGGTCCTCCAGCACAACACAACACAAACAAACTGAAGCTCCTCCCACTCACACATTTAGGTCCCCCAAACACAACACAATCAATCTGAAGCTCCTCCCACTCACACATTTAGATCCTCCAACACAACAACACAATCAATCTGAAGCTCCTCCCACTCACACATTTAGGTCCCCCAACACAACACAAAACAATCAATCTGAAGCTCCTCCCACTCACACATTTAGGTCCCCGAACACAACACAATCAATCTGAAGCTACTCCCACTCACACATTTAGGTCCCCTAACACAACACAACACAACACAATCAATCTGAAGCTCCTCCCACTCACACATTTAGGTCCCCCAACACAACACAACACAATCAATCTGAAGCTCCTCCCACTCACACATTTAGGTTCCCCAACACAACACAACACAATCAATCTGAAGCTCCTCCCACTCACACATTTAGGTCCCCCAACACAACACAACACAACACAATCAATCTGAAGCTCCTCCCACTCACACATTTAGGTCCTCCAACACAACACAACACAATGAAACTGAAGCTCCTCCCACTCACACATTTAGGTCCCCCAACAAAACACAACACAATCAATCTGAAGCTCCTCCCACTCACACAATTAGGTCCCCCAACACAACACAACACAATCAATCTGAAGCTCCTCCCACTCACACATTTAGGTCCTCCAACACAACACAACACAAAGAAACTGAAGCTCCTCTCACTCACACATTTAGGTCCCCCAACAAAACACAACACAATTAATCTGAAGTTCCTCCCACTCACACATTTAAGTCCCACAACACAACACAACACAATCAATCTGAAGCTCCTCCCACTCACACATTTAGGTCCTCCAACACAACACAACACAACACAATCAATCTGAAGCTCCCACTCACACATTTAGGTCCTCTAACACAACACAACACAATCAATCTGAAGCTCCTCCCACTCACACATTTAGGTCCCCCAACACAACACAACACAACACAATCAATCTGAAGCTCCTCCCACTCACACATTTAGGTCCCCCAACACAACACAACACAACACAATCAATCTGAAGCTCCTCCCACTCACACATTTAGGTCCTCCAACACAACACAACACAATGAAACTGAAGCTCCTCCCACTCACACATTTAGGTCCCCCAACAAAACACAACACAATCAATCTGAAGCTCCTCCCACTCACACATTTAGGTCCCCCAACACAACACAACACAATCAATCTGAAGCTCCTCCCACTCACACATTTAGGTCCTCCAACACAACACAACACAATGAAACTGAAGCTCCTCCCACTCACACATTTAGGTCCCCCAACAAAACACAACACAATTAATCTGAAGCTCCTCCCACTCACACATTTAAGTCCCACAACACAACACAACACAATCAATCTGAAGCTCCTCCCACTCACACATTTAGGTCCTCCAACACAACACAACACAACACAACACAATCAATCTAAAGCTCCCACTCACACATTTTGGTCCTCTAACACAACACAACACAATCAATCTGAAGCTCCTCCCACTCACACATTTAGGTCCCCCAACACAACACAACACAACACAATCAATCTGAAGCTCCTCCCACTCACACATTTAGGTCCCCCAACACAACACAACACAATCAATCTGAAGCTCCTCCCACTCACACATTTCGGTCCCCCAACAAAACACAACACAATCAATCTGAAGCTCCTCCCACTCACACATTTAAGTCCCACAACACAACACAACACAATCAATCTGAAGCTCCTCCCACTCACACATTTAGGTCCTCCAACACAACACAACACAATCAATCTAAAGCTCCCACTCACACATTTAGGTCCTCCAACACAACACAACACAATCAATCTGAAGCTCCTACTCACACATTTAGGTCCTCTAGCACAACACAACACAATCAATCTGAAGCTCCTCCCACTCACACATTTAGGTCCCCCAACACAACACAACACAATCAATCTGAAGATCCTCCCACCCTCACACATTTAGTCCCCAACACAACACAACACAATCAATCTGAAGCCTCTCCCACTCACACATTTAGGTCCTCCAACACAACACAACACAATCAATCTGAAGCTCCTCCCACTCACCCCATCTAAAACATCATTCAGATTATCCCAGAAAATAGCACTCTTCAACATTACCCTCAGATGGACCATATGTCACAACCACACATACTTTGACATTTTCAAACTTAAATATAACCATTAGAATTATAGTACTCACACAAACAAAATCTACCATAGCTCTGTACCGCAGGTCATTCATCAGAATCGCAGCTTCTTCTCTCTCCCTCTCATTCTTTTCGACACCAGCACAATGAAATTTCACACCACACCACACCACTCACTTTCACCCTTTCCTTTCATCTTTGTTCCAGTCACAGCGAGCAAATCAGTTTTGCCTTTCTAACTACATCCATTAACCCTCTCTCTTCTTCTCCTCAACATCTATTCCTCTGACATTCCATGTACCTATACGATTCATACATTTTAGCCGAAAGATAGAAGGTCGCTTACGGCTATCCCGACCTTCTCTGAGGCATGCATTAGCATTCCTGGCAAAAGATAAGTGATATTGGGCAGCCAACCTAACTACCACTTTCCCTTTAGTCGCCTTCTACGACACGCAGAACATACGTTGTGGGCAATTCTTTCTCCCCGCAAACAGGGATTTAAAGGATAGGGATGTCTGCAAGATGTGTGTCTAGAAGAGGAGTGTGGATATAAGTATTGTATGTGGTATGGGGATATAGGGTGCTGTCTGTAAGATGTTGTCTCGACGATGAGTGTGGATATGAAGCGCATATATATATATATATAGTATATATATATATATATATATATAAAGTATATAGTTAGTTATATATATATAGCATATATATATATATAAGTTACATATATAAAAGAAGTATAGCATATATATATATATAGAGCAAGGTTGTTATAAGCAGTCTTCTACAGTGGCAGCAGCAGCAGCAGCAGCGAGGAACTCACGAGCGTTGAGAGAAAGTAGTTGCCAGATACATTGGGAGTTATATATATATATATATATATATAAAAATGTGGAAATAAACATTATATATATATATATATATATATATATATATATATATATAATATATATATATATATATATATATATATATAGAAATATATATACATATATATATAAGCATATATATATATATATATATATTAGTATATATATATTATTATATAGTTGTTATATATATATATATATGTTATATATATATATATATATATATTATATATATATATATATAAGCAAGGTTTAAATTCATTAAAGCATGTATTTAATTATATAAAGCAGTTAACGAATATATCTAGAAACAGCAGAATATATATATATATATATACAGCAGAGTTATATATAAAGTAATATATATATATATATATATATATATATATATATATATAAATATCTAAGACAACTTAATTTTCTTCTATTCAAAAGAAATCCACTAGTCTCTTTTAATTAAGGCATTATAATCATATTATTACTATTGGCGTCCTAAGCTATTTTGATTTTGAAACTATATATATATATATATATATATAAATGATATGTATATATATATATATATAAGAGCATATATAGTAGTAAAGAAGTATATATAAGAAAAAGATATATATATATATATATATATATATATATATATATATATATATATATATATATATAATGTATATATATATATAGTTATATATAGATCAGCAGCAGTATATATATATATATAGTATATATATATATATATATATATATATATATATATATATATATATTGCTACCATTCTTTAATAAATTTATGATAAATATCTAAGAACTTAATTTTCTTCTATTCAAAAGAAATCCACTAGTCTCTTTTAATTAAGGCATTATAATCATATTATTACTATTGGCGTCCTAAGCTATTTTGATTTTGAAACTATATATATATATATATATATATATATATAATTTAGATCTGTGTATATATATATATATATATATATATATATATAGTATATATATATATATATATATATATATATAAATATATATATAGTATAATGTATATATATAGGCAGAGTTGGTTGTTGGTTGCTGCTACATATATACATATGCTGTTATTATTATTAAGTTGTTAGTTGAAGAATATATATATATAGTTATTACATATATTACAGCAGCGTTAGTATATATATATATATAGAAGAATATATATATATATATATATATATATATATATAAATATATATATATACATATATTTTCTTTTTTATATATATATATTATATATATATATATATATATATATATATATATATATATATATATATATATATATATATATATATATATATATATATATTTGCGTTTTCGAGGTCTATCAAGTCATGTCAGTAGCTAAAGGGGTAAATGTCTCTCCTTGGGGATTTTTATCCAATGGCAACACTGTAAGTCAATAACGATGGCGCCCTTTAAAAGAGCTGCGACGCGTTTCCAAGGTCGGTGAGACCATCTTCGGAGGCTCATGAGCTTCTGAATGGTAGGAGATACCAAATCATGTCAGCAGTTGCCTTGGGAATTTCCAATACATCGTTAGATTTAGACAGTTGTTGTGTCAAAGTACAGGTTTCTTAAGGTGGGTGAGACCATTTTCGATAGTTTAGGATCTCCAAACCGTAAGGAAATACCAAGTCATATCGGCAGTTGACTTGGAAATCCCTCAAATGTCGTTAGATTTTTTCAATTGATGTTTCAAATTATAGGTTTCTAAGGTTGGCGAGACCGTTATCAACGGTATCAGCTCTCTAAAACGGTAGGAAATCCAAGTCACGTTGGCAGTTGATGTGAAAATTCCCCAAATATCGTTAGATTTTGACGTTTGAGACGTCAAATTAGAAGTTTCTAAGGTCGATAAGACCATTTTTGAGGCCAGGCTGACCTTTTTCTGAGGTTTTAGGAGGGTTATAAATGTCTTATAAGCCACACTTTTTCATCCCTCAATTTAAGAATGTTCTAGAAGTCGTAGCACTTTCAAACTTGGCAAACCTATAGATTGTAGTGTCACCTCGTTATAGACGAGGTTACGCATCCCTTGAAACTCTTCTTTCCTTCTTGTGCATTCTAGACCAGAAGAATGAGCTTGTCAGTACATCTGATACGAAAGGCTAGTTCTTGAGTTATTTCAAAATAATCTCCCAGAAAGGGTGTTCACCCTGTCAGTGGAACGAGCTCTAATTGATATCATATTGAATTTAAACTCTTCTCTCCTTCTTGTGCTTTCCAAACCAGAATGAGCTTGTCAGTACATCCGAAACCAGAGACCAGTTCTTGAGTTACTTCAAGAAAAATATAAAGGGCAGGGTTTCTAGGCCTGTCGCCCTCGTGAAGAAATCTTTCCTCGATATCAGAAAGTAATTTCTTCGTTACATTCAACTGTATCGAAAAATCCAAATTTATTATCGCCAGAATTACAAGTTTTCAAATCTTTTATATATATATATATATATATATATATATATATATATATATATATATATATATATATATATATATATATATATATATATATATATATATATATATATATATATATAGTTATTATTATATATATATATCTTATGTTAAAGATATATATATATATGGGCTATGCATATAAGGTATATTATAGGGAAAGATAGTTTCTCACAACGTTACCCTCTTATACTTGGTTGGTCTTCATAGCTCTCAAAACTGTTATTGATGTTAGGGTGAATATATATTGGAAGGTTCACTTACGTCCGAAATAAAAAAAAAAAAAAATCTCAAAACTACAATAGCTACTTTTTTTTTTACTAAAAAATACACCAAGAGTATACTGCACCGATAGCAGGAGTCGGGGTCTCTCGGCCTTCCGGGAACTACGGGGTAGGACTGATCTCTCCCTCCGGGGAGGGTCTCCGGAACCCCGCTCTTGGTATTTGG
>JABUQX010054315.1:12500-15000 GCA_015478945.1 Trachelipus rathkii
TGTAGTTTGGAGATGTTTCTCAAGAACTTATCCTGGTGACAGTAACATAAATTCTTCATATATTTGTGGGTGATAAACCCATAATTAATTTATATATATATATATATATATATATATATATATATATATATATATATATATATTATATATGTATTACATATATAAATATATATATATTATATATATATATATATATATATATATAGATAATAAATATATATATATATATATATATATATATATATATATATATATATATATAAAATGTTATGGGTGTATCACCCAAAAATATATTTTGAAGATATTTCTATCGATTTGTGTTAACCGTTATGAAACATCTCGAAACTACACAAAAAATATAATTAGAATTTGCCGCTTTAATTATTATAAATATTTTATTTAACAGTATTTTTTTATTGTATTATTATTTTTAGTTTTTGAATATCTTTTATTTTTTTCATTTAATTTTAAAGACAGTGGGTAACTTTTTATTTAAAGAATAATTATTTTCATTGTGAATAGTTTTGATAAATTTGGAGCAAATACATTTTTGAGATAAATGCTTGACATTTAATTTTTGAAGTGACAAATTTTAAAACAAAATGAAGTAAAGCTTAATCGGAATCTAAACACAAGGACCTAACCTAACATAAACTCAACTTTGTCTTATTCTTCCTCCGAAGACTTTCACATACACATTTGTTTCTTTCCATTTGAATGTACGACTGAAAAGAACTCTCGTTTCCTTTCCGGCCGAGGTTGGAGAGATTCATTTAATGGATACGATCGGGAATCGATCCATAGACACCTCGTTTGTTTGCCAAAGTAAAGTTACCAATTACCACTTATTTAGTGTCATAGCTTATAAAGTAATATACTTTTTCTTCTCTTGTATATTATTAACATTAAAATTATTTCTAAACATTATTCCATACCTATGTTATTTTTGAATTAATCTTACATAATATTTTTTTATTCATAAGGAGTTAAACTTAATCGTGTCTTTAAACTATATCTGAAAGGAATTATTAAGATGTTTTTCCTTTAATTTAGTTAAAAAAAAAAATTATATATATATATATATATATATATATATATATATATATATATATATATATATATATATATATATATATATATATATATATATATATATATATATATATATAATATATATTTAGTATAATATAATATATAGTATATTATATATATATATATATATATATATATATATATATATATAATATATATATATATATATATATATATATATATATAATATATAATATATACAATGAGGGTATATAATAATATATAAATATAGTATATAATACTATAATTAAATATGATAATATAGTATAAGTCATATATACATTGTATATATATATCATATATATATATATATTAAATATTAATAATTTATATAGATTATAGTGTATATATATTATATAAGATATATATATGAACATATAATATATTAAATTATATATAGAGTAAGTATATATATAGCTAGTATATTAAATTAAATATATTGATATATGCGACAGAAGTACTGAGACGCTCACAACGAAACGGAAGGTCTGATCAATAAAAAATTTCATAGAGCGTAGCATCATAATACATAAATTAGAGGTTCTAGGGGCGAACTGAAATTTATTGTTTCTCTTTTTTTTATTTTTTACATGTTCTAGGGCGCGAAGATGTACGCTAGGTGTAAGTGTAGGTTAGGTTAGGTTTAGGTACGTTACGGGTACGTTAGGTTTAGGTCAGGGGAAAAAATTTCCATTTCGCGCCCTAAAACATCTTTTCATGTAAAATAGAGGCTACCTGGGAAACAGTTTTTAATCCGAGCTCCCGTTTCGTGTGGGCGTTAAAAATAACTTTTACTATAATATATTTTGAATTCGTTATTAGAAAAATATGTATGATAATATATTATAATATATTATATATATATATATATATATATATATATATTATATATATATAATATATAATATATATATATATGAGAGATGTAATATATATATATATATATATATATATATATATATATATATATATATATATATATATATATATATATATATATATATATATATATATATATATATATATATATAATATATATATATTTATATTTATATATATATATTATATATATATATATTTATGACCTTATGAGTTTCATGGATCAGTGATTTTTTTTAAATTTCATATATTGTTAGTATACGATACTTGCAATTAATTAAGATACTGATAAGAAAGACGAAATTTGAAAATAATAAAATTTAAATAATAAAGTAAGCAAAAACGTTCGTTTTGCATGAGAAAGAAAACTCATTTTAGTGCTAAAACGTAAAAGAATTAAAGGTAGGGTAAAAAATAATGCTTCGGGGTAAAATTCGTTCCTTATTGATTTTTTTTCCATAAAATAATTCTGTGTATGCTTAGAAAAACTTATCATAACGTGAACTAGGAGGTCCTAAGCCAAAACCTA
>JABUQX010054315.1:32500-37163 GCA_015478945.1 Trachelipus rathkii
TAGCACACGTTTCAGCTCTTTTCCCTTCAAAGTACTTTTAACGATTTCTCGTACATAATCACTTTTTAATGGAGATTTTCTAAACATCTTGCAAATTTTTCTTACCTTTAAAATCAATTCACTAAAATCCATAGAGATTTTTTAAACACTGGCTCCTTCATTACATTATCAACTGTCTCAGATGAGTCAATAACTGTGTCCAAACTCATAGGAATGTCAGAATCATCCCAGTCTTGAATTTCTTGGGAATTTTCTTCATCTTCCTCAAACGAAACTTCCTCTTCCCTTTCCCTTCGCAGTTGCTTTTTCTTGTACAGAATATCGCAAATACTAAGGTGTGTTCCATGAACAAGACACAATTCATGAATGAATCTATTTTCTTTGCCAAATTTTATCATCACTAAAGTACCATCTGTCGTAACTCCTACTATATGGCGATCAAAATCTAATTGAAATTCACTTAATCGGTTTTTGACAACTTCTGTGATTCTCTTGCTAGTTAATGATTCTTGAATAGGAACTAAACCCAGGGACCAATGTTTTGTTGCAACAATCATGTACATTGACGTTCATATATCTAAGATTGCGATTCTGACGAATAATTTTTCATTTCGAAATCGCTATTAAGGAAGTATTTTAATAGTTTACATATATTTTAATTATTCTATAATGAATATTAAAGAATAAAACAAAATTTTAAAAATCACTTTATATGTTTTAAATATTATATAATACTTTAATAATAATTATTATTATTGTAATTTTAAAATTTTGAATAATTTCAAAATGGCTGTCCTGAATTTCATTGGAAATATTTTGGTTTCATTTTATGTAAAAACGTTAAAACAGAATTTAAATTATTTTAATCTTTTCGTTTTCATAACAATGTTTTTATTATTTTTTAAATTTATTATTCTTCTTCATATATTATTAATTAATTTAGCTTATTTCGTTAGTGAAAATTTCACAATTTTCGTGCACACCTTGCGACTTCCTTTGACTTAATATTTATTTATTTATGTTTCTTTTTTTTATATTTAACATTTAAATTATAAATCAACTTATTAATTTATATCTTTATTATTATTATTATTATTATCATTATTATTATTATTATTATTATTATTATTATTATTATTATTATTATTATTATTATTATTATTATTATTATTATTAAAATATGATTATATTATTTGAAATATTTCAATATATTTTCGCTCATATTACAATAATATTTCGATGATTAAATTCTCAAATAAATATTTTTAAATTTCTTATAAAAATAAGAAATTAGAAACAACAGGATAATAGACAGAGAATATTGGAATAATAAAGTTTAAATTTATTTTGGAAAGAAAATAGTTAAATTATTATTATTATTACTATTATTATTATTATTATTATTATTATTATTATTATTATTATTATTATTATTATTATTATTATTATTATTATTATTATTATTATTATTATTTATTATTATTATTATTATTATTATTATTATTATTATTATTATTATTATTATTATTATTATTATTATTATTATTATTATTATTATTATTATTATTATTATTATTATTATTATTATTATTATCAAAAATTTAATTTTTTATTATTATTGTTATTTATATTAATTATTATTATTATTATTATTATTATTATTATTATTATTATTATTATTATTATTATTATTTTCAAATAGAGATTCGATATTATTACAAATTAATTCGATGCTTTGATTTCTCAAATAAATATTTTTAAATCATTTCTTAAAAATATAAGAAATTGAAAAACAGAATAATAGACAAAGAATATTGGAATAATAAATTTTGAAATTTATTTTATAAAGAAAATAGTTATCAATAAATTTTGAAACTGTTTTATATTTTACCATTCTTTTCAGTTTTAAAATTATTTTGAAAATATTTAAATAAAACATATATCTTTTCAATTCATGGCAAAATGTTGTTATTAAAAAATTATTGCTATATAGTTAGTAATGCCGAGATTATTTCTTACCATGAATTAATACCAAAGTAATATTAGTATTTATAAGTGAAAACCCATATATATATATATATATATATATATATATATATATATATGTTTATTAATATATAAAAGCGCTACATATATATATATATTTAGCACTTATAAATAGAAAATAAATAAAATTTGATAGTATATATTATTATATATCTTATAATATAATATATATATATATATTATTATATATAATGGTTGAAACTTACCAAAGCCCTCCCATAATATCTTAAAAAGTGCGTGGTGTACCACGAAGCAAATAACATATTTGTAATTGTTATAAAATTTTAGGAAAGAAAATCGTTAGTTAATTAAAATAAGTTATAAATAAAGAAAATATAAATGTTAGAAAATTGTACGACATGTTGAATTTTTCCCCAATAAAAAAATTTTAGCCAATAAGAACGATGAGAAGAACCTTTCCCCAAAATCTCTCAGACAAGAGCCCACCAAGATTCTCCTTCAACGCTAAGCGAACACTCACACACACAAACTGCGTATGATACATAAGTTGCCAGAAAGTCTATGAGGAATTTTTGTTTCTCTTTCCGCCTAAAATTGTATTGCAAGTGATTTTTTTTTTATAATTTTTTTTTTTAAACTAAAAGAATACCCCGGGTTAACCGCAAAGATGGAACGAGTATGGGGTCTCTCGGCCTTATCAAGGGGGGTAACCGGGGGACTTCGTCCCCCCTCTGTCCCACCATCGGCTCAAGCCCCCTTAAAAAAAATTTATTTTCTATACAAATTTAACACGCTGATTCCAAATATGTTATTAGCTTTCTTGTTGCGAGATACCATGCGGGGGCTTCGGTAAGTTTGGCCTATATATATATAATATATTATATATATATATATATATTATATATATATATATATAATATATATATTTATATATATTATATAATATATATTATAATATATATATATAAATAATATATATGAGAGAGAGAGAGCAGTAGTTTACAAAGTAGGTTACGTTTAGGATGGGTAAGGTAAAAGCTTTGTCGTGAAAGTTAGTTGTAAAAGGTAAGGTAGGATTTTTAGCGTTAGGTTAGTTAGGTGGTTTAGTTAGGTTAGGTTAGGTTAGGTAGGTTAGGTTAGTTAAGGTTAGCGTAAGCGGTTTGTTAGTGTTTTGTGTTTGTTAGGTTACGTTATGTTTAATTATGTTAAACTTATTCCGTAGGTTATAAAACTGTTCAAAGTTAATAACATCTTTCTTCTTTAAAACATTGTAGCCTTTCCAATAATCATCATGTTATAATTTTTGTTATAATGTCGTTATGTAAATTTCTTTATTACTTTCATTTATCATTTCACGTACCCTTGCTCCTTCTTACTGGTACTAAAAAAACACTATTCCCTGATACTCTTTATATACCTCCTAATGAACCATCGACTTTTTTCAATCGTTTCGGTCCTCTCTTATATTTTCTTATCAAAAACTGTTATTATCGATATTTAAATTTTATCCTACACGTATTATTTCGTATTTAATATTATATACTTTTTTTTTATCGCCCATCATTTTATTTCTTCTTCTTTCCTGCAATAAAATGTTCGCTGATTTCAAAAATGTATTAAGTTTTTATGTAGCTGTCATAGTTTTTTTTTTAGAGTATTTAGATACAGGTGTAACCTAATCTAAACGCTGACCAAAAATATATATAACTGAGATAGATAGATAGATAGATAGATGTGTATGACTGATACATGTTATGATATCCATATATATATAATTAGATATATTATTAAATAATTAAATTAAATAATGTTATATATATAATATAAATAATAATAATGATATTATATATATATTAATATATATAAATTATAATATTAAATACATCCATATATTGAATTATTAATAGAATCTTGTTAATTGTTATGTATAAAATTCACATTTTTAAAATATAAAAATTAAATAAATATATAAACTGTAAGGATAATTTTATTCGGAAATTGTGTTCTAACTACAACAATAAATGGTATAAACGAGAACTGTTTACAGAACTTTCAATAATAATAGATAGATAGATATAAATAAAATAATAAAATAATGTATTAGTAGTCTAACTTTATTCTGTGTTAAGAATGAAGATAATAATCTGATTATTGAAAAGAGTTTCATACGAGTGTATACTGAGCCAAATAGAGCTCAGAAGATTAAATATATATAAAGTTGCAGTAAAAATTGAATAATCGAGAATAAATTATTAGATTAAGCGGTAATACTATGACGTCGAATTCTCAAATAAAAATTTAGAACAAGTGAACGCCAGATACTGAACGAATATCTATTACCAAACTAAAGATATTAAATGAGCAGGTGTAATATTGTCAACGAAAAATTGACTGACTAATAACTCAAAAAAAAAAATATGCGTGAGAGTAGTGTAGTGTGAACCAAATATACTGAGAGTATTAAAAAATAAATATAAAATAAAATAATATAAATAAATAATAATATAAAAAAATATTAAATATATATAATAAAAATAATAATTAAAAAATAATAATAATTATATATATATATATATATATATATATATATATATATATATATAATATATATATAAATATTATATATATATAATATATATATATATATCTATCTCGC
>JABUQX010054316.1:0-12500 GCA_015478945.1 Trachelipus rathkii
TAGTATTTAGGTTGTTAGTATAATATATATATAATATATATAAATATATATTATATATTATATAGTATATATATATATAGTAGTATTATTTCATTCGCGCTGGTGAATATTTTGTGCGTGCTTCTGCGGGCGTCGCCACGGCGGCGGGCGCGCACCGGAATAATATTTAAGCCTGCGGGCGGCACATCGGGCGTGGGCGGGGACTCGGCGGGACGCACCAGCAGGGGCGGGGTTGGCTGCCTGTTGCGGGTGGGGCTCATGCTGAGCCTGGTGGTTAGCTTATGAACTTAGTGAATTAATTATTATGCTTATTCTATAGTGAAATTAATAATTATTCCGCAATGTAAGTATTTATTGAATAAATATTGATATACACTGAGTAAAAATAAAACACTTTAATACAAATCAAGATAACTTGTGCACAACTTAAAATGTTAATGATGAACTATGATTTTTTAAAATAGTTACCATAAAACGACAAGAAGACCACAATCAGAAAGTTAAATACCAAATGAGGAAGGTCAAAATCTTAACTTTCAGCTTCACAAAAAAATAATTCTTGACCAATCACATCGAGGTCATATAGAGATAAGTTACCGGCCGACCAATACAAGTAAGTGAAAGACATTTGCCCTTTTTACCTGCTTAATAGGAGTCTTACCGATCCAGCATGGTTCACTTAAGAAATTATATTTATAAAATAATTAATTAACAATGATTCTTGTCTATACGGGGAAATACCTTTTGACCTGGTATTAGGATTAAAATAGCCCGTCTACAAAAAGGATTATCCTAAATTTAGGCCTTAATTTTGAGGCCTAATTGTAGTTAATTGCAGACCAACATTGGTTTACAGAAAAAGGTCAGTTTTAAATTGGAATTACTTTTTGACCTGGAATTAGCTTAAACGCCCTCGGGGTTACAAAAAAGTGATTATCTCTAAATTTAGAGCCTTAAACGTAGTTATTTCAACAATTTTATCAGAGAGGGGAAGAGGTCAGTTTTTTGTTATCTGTAAGGAGTGCGGGTATTTGTGTTTTCTCGTGTTGGATACTTGGTCCAATTGTATGTATAGATAATAAATAATAATAATAAAGAAAACCGCGAATATTTAAGAAATTTTGAAAATTTTTAGCTAACATCGAGTGATATTGAATAGTATAAATTTAAGTGCTTAAGTTGTGATTTTTAAATAATAATTAGAATGATTTTTTAAATAATACATGTTATGTTAGCAGAGAAGAACTTATTGTTGTTATTGTTTATTAGTCTTATTTCAGTGGGCTGAAAGATTGAGTGTATAGGGCAGTTAAGTCAGAGATTGAACTAAAACGTGGCATTAGGCTTGGTGTAGAGGGGTGCGTGGGGCTACTTACTGATTTATTGCTGTGTAAGGTTAACGGTAAGATATATGTTTTGTATAGAAATATTGTCATAAAATGTTAGTAAAAGTTAGTTTTGTTTTTGCTATAGTTATAAATATTTCTAAACAATTAAAGTATTTACTTATTGTTAGGATAATAAATGTTCTTTGTTTCAATAGATTAGATGCGTTTGGTGATTTATTAAATGAAGGTTTTAATGAAACTTTGAAATTATTCTGTTTAGTTGTGTATTGATAGAATGAGTAATATAAATGTACCTGTTTAATTAAAAAAACATAAGAATGTGTTTTAATAAAATTTATATGTTAGTATGTGGTAAGTTGAGTGGTGCGTGGGTGTGTGTGGTGTGTGTGTGTGTGTGTGTGTGTGTGTAAAATCTTGTGTGCAAGTGTGGTAGTATAATCTTGGTGTGTGTAAGGGTAAATCTGTGTGTTGAAGGTGTTAAGTAAAGGTCTGTGTGAGTGTAAAGTGTAATTCTGGTGGTCAGTGTATAGTTAAAGGAATGTGTGGTTGAGGTGTTAAGTGTACGTTAAGTGTAGGGTGTCTATGGGAACAAATGTTAAGTGTCATAGTCGAATGTGTGTAATGAGTAAGTATCTATATTGTGATATGTGTGGTCAATATAGTGTATAGTGTGTGTGTGTTGGTGTGTGTGTGTGTTGTGAACCACCATGTGTATAAGTGTAAATGTATTAGTGTTATAAGTGGTAGATGTGAAGCTGTGCATAGTGAAGTGTGTGTATGAGAGTGTCATAGTGAATGTGGTGTATAAGTGTATTTATATGAAAATGTGTGGTGTGGTTTGGTGTGTGTATGTGTGTTCTAAATTATAATAAATAAGAACAATAGGCATGAAGTAAATAACATCAAGTATAATAGAAATTGATAATATAATAAACATAAATAAAAATAAGTAAAATTTATGATAATAAAAATAAATAAAATATTAATAATATATAATAAATATATAAGTATTAAACAAATAAAAACATATAAATGTTAATTTTAAATATATAATGTTATTTTTACTAACAGTGAAGGAGGGCATGGAATGTGAAAACTTAGTAAATGCATGGAAAGTTTTAAAGCAGTAAAGCTAGAAGTTAAACGCAGTAGAAGCGTAGATAAAGTTAATTAGCTAGTTAAATACAGAAATGTTATGAGCAGTATAAGGCAGAAAGTTAAAGCTCAGTTACATGACAGAAAGTTTAAAGCAGTAAAACATGAGTTAAAGCATGATAGTCAGTTAAAGTTAAATGCAGTATAAGCAGGTAAAGCACAAGAGGGCGGAATGATTCTAATCCCTCTTAGGGTGTTAGGTGTTAATAAACCTTTCTATTTGTTTTTTACTGCTTTTACTGCTTTAGGGTTCTTTGTGAAAATTTCTGGTTTTAAATAAAATTTCTGGTTACAATTTTTTATTAAAATAGGAATTAATATGTGTTTATAATGTGCCGAACTCTGTGTGTTTTTATTGCGTTTACATTTGCAGAATTAATATAATAAGAAAAGTATTAAAACAAAAAATAAAATATAGAAATAGATATTAAGTAAATAAGTATTAAAACAGAATAAAAAATATATAATAATAGAAAACATAATGTTAATAAATATTATGAGTTAAATGCAGTAAAGCATAATATGTTTGAAGAATGGTTGCAAAGGAGAGCTGTTAAAGCAGTAGAAACATGAGTTAAAGCCAGTTAATGAGGTCAGAAAGTTTAAGCAGTGAAAAGGCAGTAAGAACAAAAGGCATACTGAGATTCCCTAGGTGTTTAGGGTAATGAACACGCGTTGTCTAATTGTTTAGCTGCTTTTACTGTTGCTTTAAGGTTTAATTGTGTATAACGTATATTTGTTTTATTGATAAAATTTGATAACAATTTGTATTAATAATAAATTGTTTATAGTGTAATCTTCGAGAACTGCTAGGATGATGGTCTATGATCATTCTTACATTAAAATTAAGGAAATAGATTATATATTCTTATTAAACAAAAAAAAAAAATGATAAATATTATAAATAAAAAGTATTAAATTCAAAAGTAATGAAATAGTAAAAAAAATCATTATAATTAATTAGAATGATATTGAGTTTTAAAGCAGTTAAATGCAGAGAGTTAAATACAGGTAAGGCGTAGAGAGTTAAAAACAGTGAAAGCAGAGAGTAATAGGTCAGTGAAATGACTTATGAGTTATATATGCAGTAAGCAGGAAATGTTATGTAAGCAAGTAGAAAGCTGTATAAACAGAATGGCGATATCGTAATGCCGCCTTGGGTGTTAGGTAATGAACTACTCACTTATTGTTTGTTGATCTGCGTTTTAGCTTGCTGGGGTTTAAGGCTATGTGGTAAAGTATGATTTGTTTTAATAAATTTTCGTTTAGCAATTGGTTGTATTAATGTAAAAATTGAATTGTTTATAGGTGATCAGACACTTCTGAATTTTGTTTTCTGTTCTTACTATACAATTTGTTTAAAAATTTATTAAAATTAAAAAGTAGTTAATGGTAGAGAAGTGATTGGAAGTAAAAATATGTTAATTGAGAAGTGATAGGTGTGTGTTAATAATATAGGCTCTTGTAATGAGTTACAGTTGTTAGTCTGTCCAATTAATGTTTTTTAATAAAAATGTTTTAAGTATTGAAAATAAAAAGTGAATGACTTGCGTATGTATAATTTTGAAAACGAAATTCTCTTTGAAATGCTTGTAAGTATCGAAATGATAAAAATTGAAATGACTTTATTTAGTAATATTTAGTTTTTCAGGGTGCTTCGCGGCGGCGGGGTCCGCACCTGGGGGTGCGTTGCTCCATCCTTTGCGGAGAAGGGGTCTTGCTGCGCCTGGTGGGTGCAGCTTATGAACTTGGGGAAGACAGGTTAATAGTTAAATCTGTTTTCTTGATGTGGGAAGAGGATGTAGCCAGGCAAAGGTGAGTTTCACAAATGATGATGCATCAATATATTTTTGGGATGTTATCAAAGGATGACGTCATTGCAGAGGAGATGGAGCTTCGATCAAAGATGAACCTTCAGTAGTTGAAGGCATCAATGCCTGAGTGTCATTTAATGCTGAGGCAATGAAATGGCTGAGGCAAATTAATGCTGAGGCATCAAAATCATCGAGTGGGTGTGAGTTAAGTGTAAGTGTAACCTGTGGTGTGGGTGTGAGTGTAAGTGTATATGGTTTAATGTAAGGTGGTCGTGGATGGAGAGTTGTTCAAGTGATTATACCTAGTGTGTATAGATGAAAATACTAACTCAAATTGAGTAAGGAAGCCTATTTCTTAGGGCAGAGTGTGTATATGATAGCAGGCCAATCGGATTCCTCTCCTTATTGACCGTAGGGGGTAGATTCACCTGCCTATTGAGGGGCTATTCTATGCTCAGGGGAGGCTAGAAATATGCTTGAAAAAGGAGTGCACTGCAATTTGGCAACTATGTGCACTCCCTTTGGGCACTGACATGTGGCAACTTCAGCTTGGCACTAGTGTGGCCCACTCACTTGGCACTAGTGTGGTTCCACTCTACCTTTGGCCTCATTGGCACTGCGTTGGGCGACTGTCACTTGGCACTCACCCTGGTGGCCACTCAACCTGGCACTCATCTAATACTTATAGAACACTAATAGTACATCACTAGATACTCCTTACGGTGATTGGAGAACCATCATAAAGCCATCAAGTAGCGTGGTCAAAAATGCACCCATGGAAATAGTTCGGTGGTATAGGTCAAAGGTCTATTAATATATCATTATGGTCATAACATCTAAGGCGTAAAGACATCAAATTTAACGGGCTTAAGTCCCTAAGGAAGGGCAAAAAATTTACGCGTGGGGTCAAATTTTGACGCCACGGTAGTATTGGCAAGGTAAAAAGCCGAAATATCATGGTCAAATAAAAGAAGAAGACTTAAAGAAAAAAATAGGGCTTAAGCCCTTAACAACGGAAGATCAATAATATACCGTGGGTCAAATTATTTGTGATCCCATGGGAATTTAGCAAGAGGGTTTGGTCCGAAAATTTTCCGTGGGCCATAAATTGTGACCCATGGAAGACCCCTAAAGGTGGCAAGAATTACCGTGGTGGGCCGAAGAATATGACCCATGGAAGATGCAAGAGGGTTGGTTTCGGGAATTATCGTATGGTCCTAAACAAGGTAACGACAATCAAATAAAGGGCTAAGCCCCCTAAAGGAAGATCAAAAATTACGGCGTGGGCAAAATTGCCCAGGTTCGAAAATGTAGGGAGAGCGTAAAAATATGGGGGGTAATACGTACAACGGTTGCTGACGCTAACCGTTTGGCGCACCCTTTCTTCGAAGGGTGGCTAAAAAATTAGGGTTGGCATATAATTATGGGTTTGCCTAAAGAAATTAGGGTTTCTCAAAAAAGTACCCGTGGGCGAAAATGAGTACTCGAAAGTTTGCAGAAGAGTTCGCACGAAAAAAAGGTAAAGTCGCAAAACGAAGGGTAAAGGCCCAAAAAGGTAAAGGCCCAAAAAGGTAAAGTCCCAAAAAGGTAAAGGCCCATAAAAAGGTCAAAGGCCCAAAAGTGTCGAGGTCAGGTAAAAAATATTTGGGCTCAAAAAATACGGTTTGGCCCCACAATTTTTAGGGGTGGGGTAAAAGAGGTCAAAAAGGTCAAGGTAAGATGGGGTAAAAGCGACCGTCGTGCAATATGGACCTCCTACTTATTATATATATATTATATATATATGATATATATATATATTTCTTTTGTATGTTATATACTATTGAATATATTATATATATATAATATATATTATATTATTATAATATATTATATAGTGATAGTATATATAGTATACTATTTATATATATATATATATATTAGTATGATAGTGAGTTGCCTGAGGTGTGACAATTGAATGATGAATAAGAATTAAGCAATTAATTATTCCTTTTCCCGGTAATTTTATATTAGTAATAATAAATCGATGAGGCAAGAACATTTGCCTTTACCCCTTGTCCCGTGAGTGGTCGGGTATTTACATTTATTCCATTAATATACCGGAATAATACTGTCAATTATGTAGATCGTATTTGTTTACGGCGAACTTAAAAAGAAAAGTGTCATATATATATATTATATATATATTATAGTAATATATATATTATATATAATACTATATATATATATATTATATAATATATTATATATATATATATATATATAATATATATAATATATATATATATATATATATTATAATATATAGTTTTATATAGTATCAGATTATATATATATAATATATATACTATTATAAATAGTATTCCATATGTTTTTTTAGTATATTTATAACTATGTAACAAAAAAAGATTTTTTTCCTTTGGTTTTCAAATCATTATTTCTTATTGTTTCTGTGTAGAAAGTGAAGAAAAGTAATCATTTATTTATTTCAAACCTTTGCTTTTTTGTTACCTTGACATCGCTCTTTTCAAACTGATCTATTTGCTGCTTTTCAGAGAAAATTAATATTTTTTTTAAATACAGACTTACGACATTGTTATTTCTTGATCGGTTTTGTGCTAATTATATGACGAACATGAATACAGAGATATCGTAGCTCAAGTATCAATATAGTTAGCTGATTAGTTCATCAAGTCTTCCTAGTAGCGTTTCATTGTGGAGTATACGTTGTTCCTTTGAATGGTGCATTTAGCAACAGCATTGCATTAAGAGGTTTGCCAAATATCTGGCAAACACTATTTTATTTAAATGTCTGCGGAGATTTATGAACGACGAGCAAAAAATAAGTACCCTGTGAATACATCTGCTAAATGTGCGATGGAAAAAGAAAAAGAACCCCACAGTTCAGACGCACTCAGGCATTTTTTGGGCAGTTATGTTAATATATTTTTTTAATACAATAAATAAGTGTTTTATTAATTTGTAATAATTTTTTTCCTTCGGAGGTTGGTACATGAGGCAGTAAATAGGATGTGCCATTGAAATTCGTCATCATCCATCTGAATTTGTGGAAGGAGAGCCATCTTATGCTACTCTAACGAATTCTCCTTCTGTTCTGTTTGGTGGATCCCGTCCAAGCGTCGAGATGGGCAAAAATGTGCTGCTATCATCATATCCAGTGCCTAGCTCATCTCCATTCTCAAAATGTGACATACCTCTGCCTGAACTCCCTAACTTACGCCATTACCTCCAAGGGAAGGACAGGCCATCTTCAAGAAGAAAGCAGCAAATCAGAAGACAATGATGAAATCTTTGGTCCTAAATATAGTGTAGCTGATGGAGAAGAAATCCCGTCAATTTCTCCAAAGAAGAAAATCAACGGCTTGATTCAGAAATTCTTGGTCTCACAAAGTTAATGCCGAGCTTTTGACATTGAGACTGAAGCAGTGGAATTTGTTACATGAAAGTGTGAAAGTCAGAGAAAACGTCATCACTCTTATTCAACTTTTCTCACCAGCCAAGATGGGTCTTTGCTTTTGTGACAATGTGACAGGGTTTGTTTGAATCACCTGGAATTTCTTGTAACCCTTCCGAGTGCGCCTCTTCATTGATAGCTAATCGCAGAGCCTCAAAGCTGTGCTATCTTTTCCTCATAACGGCGAACATGGTATCTATCTCTTCCCTTGGTTTACTCGGTTCACTTGGTGCAACTCAAAGAGGAACACAAAGCGTGAACCTATTGCTAAGTGCCTTTAAATATGAAGAACACAATTGGGAAGCTATAAGAGATTTGAAAATGGTGGCCTTCCTTTTAGGTCTCCAAAGCGGCTTTACTAAGTTTCCATGTTACCTTTGTCTCTGGGATAGCAGAGCCTCCGCAGAATCATACAGAGCGGGATTGGGCCACAGAGACTGAGTTCAGTGTAGGGAGGAACAATGTCAAATTTGAGCCTCTGCTTCACGCCCAAAAAAATGTTTGTTTTCCTCCCACTACACATAAAATTAAGCCTCATGAAACAGTTTGTCATACTCTAGATCAGTGGTTTCAAACTGGGGTGCGTCCTGAAATACCAGGGGGTGCGCGACAAGCGTGAAGAAAAACCTTAAATTTTATTTTTTCGTTTTTTTTTTCGTTTCCAAAAATTGCAAAATATATATATTATTATTTATATATATATATAGTATATATTATATATATATTTATAGTATATAATATTAAATTATATATTATATTATATATATATTATATAATATATATATATATTATATATATATATATATTATTATATATATTATTGGGTCACAATTGGGGATTAGGAGGAGGGTGCCCCTAGTGGTTTAATGATAAAAAAAGAAGGTTTTGTTCTTTTTTTTAAATAAAGCGAAAAAAACATTAAAAAACCCAATCTTGTGATTTTTCAAGAGAAAAGTACATGAATATGGTGTATAGTGCTAATTAAATACATAGGGTTTTAAATTAATGTTTTTTAATGTTTATGGAATTCTAAATTTTGTCGAATTTTTTTATATATTTCAATTATTTTTGTATGCTTTATAAAATTAAGATAATTTTTTAATTTGATATTTTAAAGAAATATCTAGGGAGTTGTTATACAAAAAACACATTTTTATTTTTTTATTACCTCAGAGAGAGAGAGAGAGAGAGAGAGAGAGAGAGAGAGATAGAGAGAGAGAGAGAGAGAGAGAGAGGAGAAGATGAGAGAGAGAGAGAATCGATACATACTAAAAAGTAGAAAATATATCACGTAAGTGCATAAAAGTTTTATAATTATATTATATAGTATATATAGTATTATGTATATATATATATAGTATATATTTATATATAATTATATATATATAGTATATTATATATATACTATAGTATTATATATATATATATATATATATATATATATATACGCGTATATATATATATATATATATATAGTATTGTTAGTATTAATATTATTATATAGTAATTATATAGTATATATATATATATAATATATAAATAAAATCATATATAAAGACAAGTAGTTAACTAATTAATATATTATAGTATATATATATATATGATATATATATATTATTATATATAATATATATATAATGAGTATTATATATATATATATGGTATATATATATATTTATATATATTATATATATATATTATATTTAAGTATATTATATATATATGTATGGAATACTGTTCCCCACATTTGGGTGGATCGCGGTTCCACCTCTCCTTTTAGATAGGTTGAGCTGAAGGGCTAGAGGGCTTATAAACTGTCCCATAACTCTTCTGACTCCTCTTAGACCCTCTTATCTCTGCGTCGTGACGTAAGGGTGCCTCTATCCTCTTTTCTATAGGTTTACGAACGGCAGCTGCTCGCGAGAATTGTACCTCTCGCATTCATTCCTCCACCGCTGCGTCGCCCTCGTAACACAAGAGGTGCCTTGGTCTCTCATGAATATTGTCTTAATATTGGAGACTTCAAGGATTAATCATTGTAGTACCTCCTTCTTTCGAGCCACATCTGTTTTGTTGGAACTCCTTGCCTTCTTTTATTTTCCCCCGCAATTATTTAATCTTCCTCTATTTAAGTCCCGCGTCTGCGCCACCTGAGGAATTGCGTTAGACAAGGGTCAGGGTTGGTTTACAACTTTTCAATTTTATTTTGATGTTTTATTTACTTTATGTCAATTTTTTTTAATTTATTTGATTTATTTTGATTTTTCTGGCCCCTCCTTTTGAAAAGGGCATTGGGCCGTGAGTGTGGTATCATGTAAAAATATTATTATATATATATATATATATACTATATATATAGTATATATAATATATATATATATATATATAGTATTTATATAGGTACCGTATATATATAATTATATATATATATATAATATATATATATATATTTTTTTATTTTTTTTTTTTTTTGATGAATCGGATGTCAAATTTTTAATATCCGCGGATGTGAATCCGCTACCACTTATTTATACCCTAGGAATGCTTATGCATGCTTCGCACCTGGTTGTGGTCGTTATAAGGGACCTTATATCTTCCGGCGTAATTGTATGAATCCTTTGAGTACATAGAATGTCAGAGAAATAAACGGTGATGAGAAGGGGAAAGAGGTGATGGATGTATTTAGAAAGGGTAAATTTGAATGAATGGTAATAGTGAAAACGAGTGGTGTGGGATTAAATGTGCGTGTAAAGGAGTGGAGAGTAATGAGTTTGCGATTTTGATGAGTGAAGTGATCCATATCACAGTGCTATAGTGGATTTTGTAGAGTAGAGTAGATTTAGTGAGTAAAGGCTTCAGATTTATTGTATTGGGTGACATTAATTGTTGGATAGGTTATCGAAAAAGGAATGGTATAACTGGTGCCTTTGGGGTTGCGGGAGAAAATGAGAATGGTAGGAAGGTAATTGTATTTGTGTAAGGGTAATACTTTCTTCGGGCATAAGAGTATTCATAAGTATACGAGAATTGGGTAGGTAGAGATGGTATCAAAGTGAAAAGTATGGTTGATTTTGTATTGGTGAAGAAGATGTTGAAATATGTGATGTCCGTTAAATCAGTGAAGGTGTTGGGGTTGAGAATGTCAGATCACTATGTTGTCTTATGTAAAATTAAGTTAGTGGGGACATGGGGGAGAGAAAAGAGATAAGAAAGGAGGGAGAATTAAGTAAACAATGGTTATAAAGAAAAATTCATGTGAGAGCAATTGGCAAATAAATCAATTGAATGTGCAAACAAGAAGAAACTGATAATGTGTGATGTGATAAGTAGGAAGTAAGAATGTCAATAGTGATGGTGAATGATGAAATTGATGCAAATCAGTTAAAGTAAAACAGAGAGCGTGGTTGAATGTGCTAAAAAGTCAATGATGAGGTCTCAGAAGAAAAGATGTAAATAAATATATAAGAAGAAACGCTGAAAGATAAAATTCCTACTAAGAGAAAAAAAGATATATATGAACAGTTTGGAGAAGGATAAAAATGGTGGACTTACCAAAGAGATTGAAGCCTTCTGAAGGAAGTACGAAAGTTGTTTTAAAAAAAGGAGTAAAGGAAATCTTCATGAAATAATTAAATAGCGGCTTTCGTAACTCATGAAATGGATGCGAGGAGAGTGTGGAGGGAACACTTTGAAAATCTGCATAACATTGACAGTAATGAAGAGGTGATAGTGATTGTGTGCGGGTTTGATTGAACATGAAATATGTATTTAGGGGGATGAGATAATTACTAGGTTGGAGGTAACAGGTAGAGAGAGAAAATTGAAGACTGGTAAATTCGCAGGTATAGATGGAAATACTGATGAAATAATCAGAATGGAGGTGAGAGTTGATCGACTGAATATTGGAATTGTGTAATAAAACGTTAGTCTAGGTATAGTTCCGAAGAATTAGAGAGAAAGAAGTAATATTACCCTTATATAAGGGTAAGGGAGATAAAGGGAACTTTAGGAACTATATGGGATTTATTTTATTGAGTGTTGTATGGAAGACATATTCTGGTATTTTGTTCGAAAGAGTCATAGTGACAGAAGGACTAATTGTTGCAAGGTGCATTTAGATGTGGTGGAGGTGGTGTATATCAAATCTTCACATTGAAACAAATGTGAGAGAGAAGAAAAATAATTGTGTTTAGCGTTTAAATGAGACTTGCTCAGGCTAATGACAGAATTAATAGGAAATCTCTTGTGGCAGGTGTTGTAAAGACATATGGGTTGGTGGCTTTAGGACGTATGAAAATGGAATTAAAGTATGTCGATTTTGAAGAGTGTGTTAAGAATATATGGAGTTGAAGTGTATAGTTTAAATTAGTAGGGAGTGAGGCGGGATGTTATTAATGTCATCATTGGCTATTTAATGATATGTATGTGAGCGCGGTGACGAAAGACTTTAGAGTAGGGGTGATAGAGAAAAATTTTAAACTGATGGAGAATGGAAGAGAGTGGAGTGCGGGAAGAGAAGTTGGAGTGGAAGAGAGTGGCATGTGCCATGCTTATTGCAAGCTCAATTTGTGGTCGACTTCAGTTATGCATGCATTCTAACTTAACTATTTCATATTCCGAGGGCATGTTTCACCCTACCCCACATTGTGTGGAAGTGAAGAAACGATAAGAAATATATATATAAATATATATATATATATATATATA
>JABUQX010054316.1:15000-20000 GCA_015478945.1 Trachelipus rathkii
TTTCCAAAAAATGAAAATATCTCGAAAAGTATAAGCTTACAGAAAAACCAATTACAATTTTGGAATCAGCGTATATGGCTTATTAATAAAATGTAAAAAAAAAAAAAAAAAAAAAAAAAAAAAAATGGCCTATGTATATATTTTTTTCGTATATGAAATATCTCGAAAGTAAAACACTTAGAGAAAAACCAATTACATATTGGAATCAGCGTATAAAGCTATTACAAAAAAATTTGTAAAAAAAAAGAATTAATAAAAAAAAACTGCCAAAAAAAAAAAAAAATTTTAGGGGCTCGAGCGACGGGGACAGAAGGGGACGTTTTCCACATCCCGTAGGGGAGGGGCGGAGGAACCCCCGCGACACCCAAATACCAAAGAGCGGGGGTTTCCGGAGACCTCCCCGGAGGGGGGGAAATAGTCCAACCCTGTAGTTCCCCGGAAGGCGAGAGACCCGACTCCTGCCATCTTTGCGGTTTACCCTTGGGTATTCCTTTAGGAAAAAAAAAAAAAAAAAAAAAAAAATGAAAACTGAGGAGTCGTAAAGACGGAAAAGGTCCTCTATATTTTTGAATCATGTTCGTAACCACTTATATGATATATGTTAGGATCATATACTAGAAATTATATTAAAAAAAAATAAAAAAAATTCAAAACTGACGGAGTCGTAAAACAGATAAGGTCCTATATATATATATATACATATATATATATATATATATATATATTATAATATATATATATATATATATATATATATATATAATATATAATATAATTATATATATATATATTTATATATATATATGAGCTTACTGACTTCTGTTCCACCAAGTTTATTAAACTTAGACCAGCGTGACCGAATTAAGAAAAAAAAAGCCGTTTAATAGATGCAGACTATATTAAGGTTAAAAAATCAATCGGAGAAAATTAACAGAAATCTTCTGGCAAAAATAACACTAAAAAATTCTTATTAGTGGGGGGGGGAACAGTTTCGTTCAATCTTACCAGTTTTCTTTCGTTTTTTTTTTATATTAAAAAAAAAAGAAAAAAAAAAAAAATATGAAAACCCCCGGGTGATTTTGATTAAACACAAAAAAACTGCTTTTCTGCCAACTCTTATTATATATATATAATAATATGATTATATATTATATAAATATATATATATAATTATATACATAACTATATATTATACATAATATCATATCTTGGTATTATATATATATATAACTATATATATATATATATATATTTACTATAATTTTCTAGAAATAAAAATGATAAATTGCTTATTAATTTTATTTTATTATGTTATTATTGCTTGTTCTTCCCTCGAGGGTAATTGTCTCTGCCTTCGATTTTAACCAGTTATTTAATAAGGGGTACATCGCTTGGCCTTCATGTAATAATAATAATAATAATAATAATAATAATAATAATAATAATAATAATAATAATAATAATAATAATAATAATAATAATAATAATAGGTGTCGGAGAGAAAGTTGTAGGGAAATGGAGTGTTAGTCTTTAAAACTAATATATGCAAAATTTTATGTTCTTTGTGAAAGGGCACAAAATACTCTAGAGTTGAAATCGAAGGTCTCTAGGAATCCTTGAGTAGAGGTCACTAAATGTTCTCTACAAAGTTGCCAAATGAATCAAATGACCAAGTTTTTAAAGAAAATATTAGCATAAGGAATCTGAAATTTGGAGTACTGGGATGCCCATCTTTCCGTTTTTAACATGCCACCAACCTTCTTGGGATCGATCCATGTGTGTCATGCTTTGTTTGTGGATTGACCTGAAATTTGGCTGTGGAGCTTGATGAGAAAAAGTGGTACAAGTTGATTTTATTATTGTCATATATTATAAACGAAACAGGTTGAGAGGTTGCCGCTACTTTCACAGCTTTACAAAACAATTAGATGTTATCATTTTATCCAACTTACTTAATTAATAATACTTGGAAAAATTTTGTCATCTAAAGCTATAAAAAAATTATTTTTATAAATATGACCTGGTTTTGAGGTTCTGCAGCTCAAATACATTGATATAAATTTTTGTTTATTTTTTTTTACCCATTATTAAAAGGAAAATTTCCTCTTTTAAAATATAGGTATATCATTTTGATATATATCCCTATATGTGAGATGAAACCAAGCAGTAAACTTGAAAACTGTAACAATTCTTTGGACTAAGTCACTAGCAACAAATATACGAGATGCTTGCAGAAGCATGTTTGATAACATCTAAGTGTCTTCTTGTAATGTTTGATCAAAGTTGTTTCGTTTGGAATTAATGTTAAAATCAATATTATCTTGTTTAATACCATATATTTGGACGAATATCATCAACATTGAAAAAGTAAAAGATTTATTGCAAGACAAACCAACAAATTATTTTTATTACTCCTCCGATTAAAATTATGAAATATAATGATTGCATAAGTTTCTTGTGCCCTAGGGCCGCAGCTGCCTGGTCGAGATCGAAGCTGTGAGCCGCAAAGTTTATGAGTGGGATCAACGGAGTCGGAAGATGTTTCTGGGTTGGAGCCAGAGCCCAAAAAAAAAAAAAAAAAAAAAAATTACCTTTAAAATAAAAATGTTTGGACGGAAACTGAACCGAGTATTTTAAAACGATGAGTCGGAGCCGGCGAACAAATTCTCCGGCTCTGCAGACCTCCCCCCCCTCCCCCACGATCCCTATGATATAACTTTCCATGACATATTTTTCGAATTATGGGATCCTGCCCCCACCATCATATATATATATATATTATTATATATATATATATAATATATATATATATATAATATATATATGATATATAATATATATAAATATATATATATATATTATATATATATATATATATACTATATATATAATCATATATATATATATATATATTATATTGGGTAAGGCATAATATTGATGTGGCAAGCACACTAATAAAGAAATTCAAAAATAAGAAATGTTATTCATTCTCAAGGTTTTTTCGGTTTCGGAATGAAGTTAGGCGCAAACAATAATAATATTATTATTATTATTATTATTATTATTATTATTATTATTATTATTATTATTATTATTATTATTATTATTATTATTATTATTATTATTATTATTATTATTATTATTAGTTATTGTTATTAGCTGTATGATTATGTATTGTTATTGGTATATGGGATTAAAGTTATATTAAGTATTAGTATTATTATTATTATTGTTATTGTTATTGTTATTGTTGTTGTTGTTGTTGTTGTTGTTATTATTATTATTAAAATTTAATTATCAGTTATTATTATTATTAGCAAATACTTTAAGGTAACATTTTATTATTATATTGTCAATTATAAAGAAAAAGAAAATTTTTTAACTAAATAATTTATTGAAGTAAATAACTAAGTGATTTTACCCCTGTCAGCCCCAGGAACCCCAGCAACCCCAGGAACCCTTTTCACTAGAGTCTTAGTTCGCATTAATTTATATTTAATATATTGGTATGTTAATTTCTTTATCAATGTATCAATCAGATACATTCCATAGTATATATAATGTTGGCTTCATTTGCCAATTCACCGGTTAGTTTCTAATACATATATTCCGCCCCAAGGCGTGACTAAATTGTAGCTTGTTATATTATCAATGTTATATTATATTGTTATATTATATTATATTATGTTATGTTATATTCTCAACGTGTTTGATTGGTTATTAAGAGCTTAAATTAACCAGTCAAATAATGTAAAATTTTGTTTATTAATTTGTACATTTATATGTATAGCCACTTTACACTGTTCCGACTTCCGATATATGACAATTGGCATAGTGATGCGGACATTTTTGTTGATGGTGCAATTTGGCAAAATAGTGCCAGTTGGCATGCCAACCCGAACCCGACGACTACCGACATGATCAACGGAAGCCGCGTGGCAAGTATAGCGAGGACGTGCCAATTTTGATCTACGGCGACCTCAGTTGATTATCGATGATCACAGCAAGTACTCCTGTATTTAAATTACGCTCTTTGGAACAAATAGATTGGTCAGATGATAAAGTGATGTCGTTAATTGACTTGTATCGCGATCGGCCGTTTTGTGGAATTGCAGAGTGAAAGAATATAAAAATCGTAATAAAAGATGCGACGCTTCGTTGTGTGAGACTGGGAACGCATCATCGGTAACGAAAACGAACGGTGTAGCATCATTTCTTCCAGGAAGTGCGAACGGGCTGGAAAGTTTCACTGTGTTATTTTATATTCTTTTTGAATTTAGTTTTACTAAATACGTGGCAAACCTGCATTCGCACAAGTAAAATTGTAGTTTGCATCTACAACTTCAAATAGAACAATGCTAAAGAAGTCCATGTAATTAATGAACTCAGTTTAAATGTCAATCGCTGCTTGCAAGGTTACATGCTTTCCGTTAAAGGCACCGACACAATTTGGGAAATTCCATTTATCTTTGAACTCCTTTGCTATCATTTTCCAATCACATTCATTTTTGGGCACCTGAAGCAAAATAATGATGCATTTCCTTTTTTTTCCTAAATTAACGTAATTTTATTAACTAACAAAATTTTTTAAATTTATTTTCTAAGAACCCACTGGACCCGGTAACATCTGAGGGCCATGAAGTTTGGCCGAATGTTGATGACAATGAAGTACGAGACACCGAAGTATTGGAAACATCCACCCCCAGAGGCAAGAAACGAATATGAAAATTATGTTGTGATTTTTTACTTATTCGTTTCTTGCCTCTGGGAGTGGATGCGGCAACAGACGAAGTTCTCTATATCATTAAAGAAATATATGCAGGGAAATCTATTAGAGACCAATTTACTGTATTTGGAGAACAAGTAGGGATGCAAATACGTGATCTTCAACCACTTTATGCTAGGAAAGTTGTGAGACAAATAATTAGCAATGTTTTGTTTGACGCTGAGATGGGGAAATACGACTAATCCGCCTACCAGTTCTTTACAGCCATCCCGTG
>JABUQX010054316.1:30000-31696 GCA_015478945.1 Trachelipus rathkii
AAATTGTGCTCCATTTCGAATCTTTCAAGTAAATCTTGACAAATTTTGACCCTGTTCGCTTTCTGCTCAACAGACAAGTCTTTCGGCACTAGTTTTGCACAAATTTTTCGCATGTGCAAATGGTTCGTTAAAATTCTATGAACTGCATTTTTATCCAAACCAGCAATTTCTTCTGCAATCACTCTGACACTGAACCGGCTGTCTCTCTCCATCACAGCTCTAACAAAATCACATTTTTATCGTTTGTTGACGATTGGTCTTCTCCACAATGATTTTCGTCTTCAACATTTTCACGGCCCTCTTTGAAAGCTTTGTGCCAATAAAAACCATAGTTCTCGATAGAGTGGCATCCTTTAAGCTTCGTTTAAAGAAGCAAATGTCTCAGTGGCAGACGTTCTATTTCACACAGAATTTGATAGTGTACCGCTGTTCAATATTTACCTGCATCGCAAAAACGTAACGAGGATAGAAAACACGCCCATACACAAAAAGATGTAATGCAAAAACGTAACGAGGTTAGAACACACGCCCATACATAAACAGATGTAGTGCAAGATTGACTTTATAAATCTGGTTAAAACTGGTATGGATATGTAGCCTAGGTAACTAGCTACCCACTCGTATACGTCACGGAGGAGCTACATTACTCAGTCGTTCATGGGATATTCAGTAAACTTACTTTTTGGGACAGAGGAGAATATAATATTTTTTTTCTATTTATTTATCTATCCTATTTTATTAATACAAATCTGTCTGACTGTATCTCTGTGTTTATATATATATATATATATATATATATATATATATATATATATATATATATATATATATATATATATATATATATATATATATATATATATATATATATATATATATATATATATATCTGTTTATCCTTTTCATATATATATATATATATATATATATATATGGTGTTGCGGGTAAGCTTCTGTTTGGAACGAAAGTATGTATGACGATAGTAAAGCATGTGTAAGAATAAATGGAGTTAGAAAGTGATTGGTTTAATATTAATAGCGGAATGAGGCAGGGATGTGTTGTCTCCTTGGTTATTCAATTTGTATATGGATGGGGTTATGAAAGAATTAGAGGTGGGGGTGGCAAGGGAAGGTGTTAGAATGATGGAGAATGGAAGAGAGTTTGAGGGTGCCCTACCATTTTTTGCGTGGATGATTTTGGTTTTATGGCGAATCCAGAGTGTTTGAGAAATTGCAGAGATTTGGCAGGGTGTAAAAGGAGGGGTTTGAAAGAAAAAGATAAGAGTATGGTTATGGTTGTTAGTGAGAGCAGCTGGAACAAGTGTCTTGAGTTTAAATATTTAGGATATATGTTGGATGAAAAGGGAACGGATGATGCAGAGTGTAGTAAAGTTGTGAATGGCAGGAAAGTTGTTGGATCGTTGGTGGATGTAAAGGACTAAGTCTTGAGTGCGCTAGGGTTTTACATGAGGGTATGTTGTTACCTGTGTTAATGTATAGTAGTGAGACTATGGTCTGGAATAAGAGGTATAGATCTAAAGTACAATGTGTTCAGATGAAGAATCTTTGTTAGGTGTGAGAAGAATTCATAAAATGAGGAATGAATAGCTAGGGTGAGCGTGTGGTGTGAAGCAAAGGGTAAATGAGAGAATTAATTAAAAGTACGTTGAGATAGTTTGGTCATGTGAAAAGGATGA
>JABUQX010054317.1:0-12500 GCA_015478945.1 Trachelipus rathkii
ATATCTAATATATTATATATTAATTTATATACGTGTATATATATATATATCTAATATAATATGATATATATTACCCTAAATGCTCTTATTCTTTTAGCCAGTAACATTATATCCTAACAGGTTATTAAAGTCTTACACTTCTTTTTGTCTATAATGTATTACTGTATGTATAAGATTATATATATATAATATACTCACCGTTCAAATAATATATGAATAAATATAGCGGTATTATGCAGTTAGGACAAGCATCTCAATATTGAATTTAACTCACATAGTTTAAATATAGTCACCTGCTCTTATATTGTAACAGCATACTTACGTGTTTCAAGATATAGAGAGAGACATCAGTCAGGAGAAGATTGGGAGGTGTTTAAGTTGAATGCTGTGAAGACATTCTCGACTAAAATATAGCATAAATAGAGATAACGTAAGTATAGGGGGAAGTGTGTCATAGTGAGATAGGAACACCGGGAACAGCTCGCTCACATCGACGCACGAATATAAAATGTGATTGTGTTGGGTGAGAACAAGGATAGTTCGTCTCCGTGACACATACGCAGATACCGATGAGATGATAGTTGAATGGCCATAAGTTTAATATCCACAGCTACTCCTATAGCACGCGGTACTGTGGGCGAGTGGTTAGCGGAGAGATCGCTCACGACAGAGAAGCAAAGTGGGCGACCTTACAACAGGAGAAAGAGGAGGTATGGGAGGAAACTACTCGTCAGAACAGTAAGAGGAATGCTAGAACTGTCTATGACAGGAGAATAGAACATACATGAAAATATGTGAGAGCAGAGTTATTTACGAGCAGAAGAGGTCACGTTGCCTACCATAAATACCAGGTACTCTTATTACGCAGGGTTTGATAGACACTGGACATCGGGTTATTTTGTTGAGGGAGCGGATTGGAGCTACGTTGGGAACCTAGAGCCACAGGCGATGAACTCCTAGCCTTACTTCGATGAGATATCTGAAGTACGTGGGAATCTGTCGCCAGTGTTGTTGGGCAAAAGATATCATTACGTGAGTGTGAGAACTTTGCTCGTGGACCTAGAGACCGTGATGTGCGTACGCACTCCAAAGGGTATGGGTGGGACAAATTCTTTTCAATTTGGGGCATGTTCTCACCTAACGCATAGTTATATCACAGTCTACAGTGGCTTTGTTTTACTCACACCGCATTGCGCCGAAAATTTGAACAACCTCTAGGTGGTTGTAAGCAACATATCGAAAGCGAGATAGAACGTGGAAAGGAATCTCTGTGCACCCATTTTTTTTTGTGGCTAGACTTTTGGACGTCCACGAGCCTTGAAGTCTGAGAATGAAATTTTTATTGAAGGGGTGGCTCGAGACAGAGATATGGCACATTATGGGTCTCTGGCACTAGACCGGTGTGTGAAGCAGGTGCAGCAAGACATGCAAATAGCGGGCACACACCGGCAGCTCCGAGAATATATGCAACAACACTCACTCTCACCGAAGATAACAGTTGAAAAGCCCAGGAGGGAAATAGGAAATTATTTCACAGGATAAAGGTGTATTTGATCTGTAGCGAAATAATTCACATACAGGACGATTGAAGCATTATTAATAGCTGTTCACAGCAAATAAGAAAAGAATTTAGAATCTCGATCATAGACAATATAAAATATTCTTCCACGGTTTATAACTATTCACACAGGGAGTAAGTTGAAATATCTGATATAATTATCGAGATAGCATAGAGATGTAATTATTGTGTACATACTTATGATGTTACTTTTAATTTTGTTTTGAACAGCTCATGGCACTTTCTTCTACAAATCAATTTTCATCTAATGAGATAAGTATTTCAAGATTTGCAGTGTTCAGCTGAGGTAAAATGACCCACCGTGTTATTATGAACACAGTCACATCAGAGAGGAAAGCGCCACTAGCATTCACTGATCTTGTTTGTAGGGGTATCGAAAGCAGAAATGTTTCCACCACCACGACGTCTTCTAGGAGCGAGACTATAAACATTTGGGTATTAGAAGGAAGAGTCATTTTGAATATACCCGTGATACAGAGAGTAAGAGAGTGAGAGAGTAATTGGAGCGTACGAGAAGATACCTCATGGTGGACCTTCACGTGTTAACGAACCAGATCCACCGCCTTCAAAATGAAATCAAATACCGATCGAAAGCCTTAGCCATTCTCACATTTCTTCAGAACTCGAGCACGCTTTTCTTGAGAGAGTCCGAGATAGATCAGGCCACAAAAGACGCGCTCGATCATCTCCCTCAGCACATTTCCATATATACTCTTTTTACGCTGACTCAATTTCCTGTTTTTTGCCACAGAGAGAGAGATCTGCGACATAGCCGAGTGAGTGACGGCGCAGAACAACTGAGGCGCTCGCACACTTAATTCACATATTCGAGAGCTAAGGACACAATAGCGCGAGACTATCAGATCTTCATATAAGCCACACTTGGTAAAGCATGGACTCAAAACCGGCATACGTCGAGTAGCTGTAGAGTGAATGTAACGTCCCTACGCTCTACATACATTACCCCTTTATTCACACCACAAACAACTCTCAAAGGAGGAGAGTATGAGTGTAAAACCCAGAATTTATGCTTTTACAAAAGAAAAGAGAGGCTCTCTAATTAGATAACGAATGACGGGGTATGTTTAACATCCTCCACGATTTTATCAATGGCGTACGCTTTCTAGGAGCACAGTAGTCCGAGCCACTATGCCTAGAGTATATTGAGAGAGACCCAATTCTGTGTGGCTTCTTTATGCTCGGAACAGCGATGTGGAGAACTTCGATGACTCCTCAAGGAGTACCACTCTCTTAGATTTTCGACACTATATTGCGCTGAGACGCACGTAGTTATAGCGATATCATCGAACAGGTAAGGGAAGCGAGGTTGACAACATAACTTGTAGACTGGCAGACTAGCTCGAGAGGTGCGAGGAGCCTACTCCAACGAAGACATATAGTATCTCGAGTCACTCCAGCCATACACAGTATTGTAAGATCTGTATGCACGAGACACCAACCACCTTCCAGGCCGATTGCGATACACGAGCGAGCAGTACACTATACTACACGCATGCAGACAATAACTCAGACGAGGCTGCACGGCGTTCTCATCAAACATATATCCTAAATATTTTAAACTCAGACACTTGCTTTCCATGCTGCTCCACCATCTAAGGACACACAATCTTCACTACTCGCCAGAGAGAGAGGCGAAGGGCTAGTCCACCTCGAGAACCTCAGATGGGAAGGTAAAGACCAACGCGAGAGTGTATATGGCAGAGAGCCAGCCGAGGGATTTTGAGGTGAATGAAGAAGTGGACGTAAGCAGAGCTCATGAATCCTTACGGGAATCGTTGAATACGGTAAGACGTTTATTTTCTCATATCCTCTCATTAATAGCACTCACACGGGTATAGACTAGAAAGAGACACCAAAATTCTTCTCTCAGTAACACTCCACAGGTTCAGACAGCAATGTCAGATTCACGTTGAGAGCACACAAAGCACAAATTTAATAAGAAAGAGCCGCACGAGAGTATGGGAGGATAAGGGCTGGCAAAGAATACAGCTCCAGCACACACCAGCTAAAATATGCATAGCTCGATCATTCTACCAAGCAATCCATTTTGGTTCTGCCACCGCTGGGATGACAGCTTTTACACGATGTTTTATCCTTGCTCCATCTATGAAGTAGTAAGGAGGCGAAGACAAAGTTTTGGGGTTGACCAATTGTTTCAGTGTCAGTCATCGGTTTCACCGCCCGGCGGGCTAAAAAGCAATTGGAAATAAAGAGGAAACTTTAAAACGTGACGCTCCGTAAGGGAAACCAATTTAGTGGGGTCACAGCCCATCCTCTAAGATGGTGTACTATCAAACTATTAAACACGGGTAAATTAAAGGGAGAGATACATCATTATATCAAATTGAATTTCGGACCCTGCCACACGGAATAGCATTAGAAAAATCACATGACTCCACTCTGCTACTTCAATTAAGACTATCTATTCCAAGTGAGTGATATAGATGGAGAAAATAAAATATGTTTAGATAAACAATTTTTTTGGGAGTGGCAACGTTTTGTCTAACATTCCCACACTAAATTATTATTTTCACACAACTCATTTTCTGGCAAAGTGTCTTATCAAGGACAGGTTCGAGAGGTAGACATTCCGATCTTTGCGCGATCCACGTCGGAATTTTATTTGGTTAGAGAATTTTCTGATGGGAATCTTAAAAGAATCAGAGACGCTAAAGAAAAAGAGAGGACGCAGTTGCCGACAGGAACGCTTCACTACTCGTCAGAAGCCTCAGAGGGGGGGAATCATAGGAATTCCGAAATAACACATTTTTCGAGAGCCTTACACCACTGCACGCACGTGCTGCGGAAAAGCATCTTTTTCGTAGGGAAGCCGCCTTGCCAGTTTAAAACGTACGCAACGCGGAAAAGCACATCTTTCTCATAGGGAGGCCGCCTGTCGGCTTTAGAAATGTAACAACACCATGATGTAAGAACACTACACACCTTCCTATCGAGAGGCAATCCTGTCTGCATCCCGTGGGCGAGGTGATGGGCCTCAGTACAGCGCAGAAATTACACCATAGCATAAGAGTGCGCCTGAGGTATCATGGAGACAAAAATGAGATACGCGAGAGAACTTAAAGCCTATCATGAAAAGAAGATTTAGATATAAGTCTTACTTCCGTCAGATGATTTTGTCAATAACTAAGTGGTTGAAGATAGTATAGGAGTTTGTGGAATTCAGCTACTCCCCACTGTTGTCATCTCTACACTCCACAGCTATGCTGGAACTCACACTACGAGTGTATGTCCTAGACACGCACTCGATTCAAATGTCACATCACGTCACACCACTGGTGTGCAGAACGGAATATTCTTTCGGAGGCAGAAAGTAAACTCCCGAGGATATATCTTCCTTAAGCATATATCACTCAGGAGAAGTCGTAATTTCGACCCTATATATTATATACGAATGAACGCTATTGGCATATCTTGATGATCGATCTTAAGACATTAGAAGGACTAATTTGATTACTAGGAGAGTCGCTTTGAGAAGAACTGTTTTGGGGCCCTCTACGAATTACCCATTCAATTCGGAACAGGCGTAAATATATCTTAAAACTGCCACACGGAAACAGTAAAAAATGATTTTATCTGACCTCGAGACTGCGCGACAATATTGCCAAATCAATTGACTCCATCCCAGCCGGTTTTTACCCAACATTAGCGATCGGCCTGTAGGTTCTTGGGTCGCTACCAACAATTATCAGTTGTAGTTCAGTGGAGAGACTTGCACAAGAAAATATATAACAAGATTTTCTTCCTAACTTGCCTCTACACTCTACTCACTTTCATGGAGTGCACATAATTTTTCATTTTTACTCCTCTTGACACTAAATAGGGGTGTGAAGTCATACGCGAGAAGGTGTTTCCGATTATTAGGCAAACCCCAATAAGGAAGAATACATCACGCACGAACAGAAGGATGCACCTAAACGTCAGAGTTCATCTGCCTAATCAAACGCTCATCGCAAAACTTCTCAAACAGGGTCACTTTACATAGACAGACTTAAGGCGAGTATAACTTCCAAATAACGATAGCATATCTCAAATATGAGACCAGAGCACAAATGAGATTTCTAATAGAAGAGTATGCACGTTAATCACACACGATCTTCTTACCGAAATGATACCAATATAGATACCTACTAGAGGAATTACTCGATGACTCTCGATCTAATGGAACTACCATGTATTGAGTATATATTGGTACACTTAAATGAATTGAATTGATAGCCCTGTTCATATATACATCAGATTCAGTTTCACTCAGACTCATTATATCTCAAGAAATATGTTAAAGTACTCGATAGTATATACTGTTTAACTCCTCAGATGTCCCGAAGGTATATATGTCTTTATCTGGATATATACTTATATCACTATTGATTCTTACTCTTCTCCTTCTCTTCAATCTACCCGACGTGTATCCCTCTTTGAATACCTCATTATTCGAGGGAGCCGGAAGGAGGAGATCGGTTGTACATGACCGGGTGGATAACAGAACTGAGTGAGAGAAAGATAATGAGGTGGGAGTACACTATGAAACCGACCAGAGGAGTAAAAGCCACCATCTCGTATCAGCCCCGATTGAGTAGAGAACGGTGTTGCAGCGCAAAGAAAATCAGTCGAAAACCCAAGGGTGTGTTTTGGATTACCACGCTATACGAGCTTCACTGGAAGCCCATGACCGTGGTACTGCAGGACCGTCTGCTTATTCCATTTGAGCCTGTTCGCATATTCGGGAGCTCGAAGAGTTATTGTAAGGAGTCCTTCAAGGGGAGTAATACTGTATTGTAACATCTTGTAGATTCTATCTTGGAGCACCTAGGTCGCCCTACTAAAACTACCATAGGGATAAGACGGACGCCACTCGCCAAAAGTCTGATGCGCATTTAGGACTAAGGAAGGGGCTCTGGTGCCGCCACTCGCGTTGGATGAACGGGAGCCCCATAGAATGCTCCACCCCTTAGCATTTATGCCCGCACAATGAACAATGGCCTTATAAATGCATCTCCTAGGGCTGTAGCAACAAGTCTATCTTAGACGACGTTTTATTAGTGCTAGGAAGGAAACGTGCCGAAACACTTATAGAGAAAATTTGAAGAAAGTGCCATAACGCGCTTTTTTCCAGAGAAATGAAGCTAAGGAATAAATTTATCCAATGTACGTTTCCTACAATACCAAGCCGTTTTTGTTACCATGGGATCAAGATACGACAGCGTACTGGAATTAGCGTCCCAGATCCGGCAAGTGTAAAGAAACAATTGCAAAATCATTCGTTGCTTCTCTCCAATGTGTGAAGTGGAAACACCCGAGTTTTAGCTTTGGTTCTTCTCTTATTTTCGCTTCCTCATAAAGAGAACTTTTGGGCCTGGCGGTAGCACAACCTTTTGTAAATGACCCTGATAAGAAGATGTCCCTTTGCTTTGGAACAGAAAAAAGCACCCAACCAAAAAGCTTTTTTTTTTCCCCCCCGACAAGCCTTTGAAAGAGGAAACTAGTGTCAGCACAACATAACTTTTCCCTATTAGCAGCAAGGAAAAATTCTTCGTGAAACCAGAACGGCCAGTATACGGGAATCGGAGAGGGTGTTGTAACTCAACTGAAAGCATGAGGGGCAAAAGACCAACCGTTCTCCTTTAAATATACCTTGCACTCAGAGATAAATATTTTGAACTCGTGATTCGAAATCGAAAAAACTTCATAATAGAACGAAAATTGCTTGCCAAAGTTTAAGAACGACCATCTTCGCTATATAGGTCACTTCATTCACCGACAGACCAACCTGGCTCTGGGCTTTATTTTCGCCGAAAGCTTTATCAGACAATATTGCCGGGTTAAGCAAAGGATGGGGAATCGTCCTATAGTGATAACAGTTTTCTTTCACCGCACCATAAGTATACAAAGAAAGGAAGAATAAATATGTTGGCCCAGGAACTAATGCTGGTAGGCATCAGGCATCTAATGTGTTTTCCTGTTCAAAGAAATAGCGAAACAGAGAAAGCAGAGAAAGCAGAAAGCAACAGAAAAGTTCGCCGCGGGTGGCGTTAGTCATTCTCAAGGTGGGCTAGACCGGGAGGGATATTGGACTGGGCACAGGTGTGGAACGACGTTGGGTCTCTGAGCTCACTGAGCAGCCTCTGTGATCGCCGACTCGACTCGTTACCTGAGCCTCGCCGTCGCGCTGTACGCGATGCATCTGTGGCGCGGGGCGACTGCCGGGCGTCCGCTTGTTGGTTGCTGTTGTTGGTGTGGTAGTGGTTGTTGCTGGTGGTGGCACAAACAACGCAGGTCTTGATCGAAATTATATTATTAGATAATATATTAATATATATTATTAATATATATACTAACTTATATTATACTATATATAATATATATATATTATGTATAATATATACTACTATAATATTATATAGTATTATTATATATATATATTAGAATATATTGTATTAACCTTTAGGTATAAATTATTAAAAATCACTTTTTAATTAGACGTCAAGAAGGCGAAAGTACTAAAAAACCGGAAGTGATTTGAAACAACTTCAAATATTCAAAGTAGTGTTACAACCTACTACTGATTTAAGTGGTTAGCAGATGGTGTACAAAGGTGCTCGTTTATTTAGATTAATATTGGGTATCTTTGAATCTTGTTTTTTTTTTTTTTTTTCCATATATTCGTATTGATGGTTGATTCTAACAGATTAATTTAATACTTGGTGGTTTGCAGATAAAAAAAATTTAAAAGAGAGATAAAAGTTCCATTGGCAGAAATCGTACTGTTTTGAAGCAATCGTACGTTTGGCAGCTACCAGGATGCAAGAAGACTATATGTGGGGAGGTAAATGATTTTATTTAGAAAAAATTGAAAACAAGAGATAAAGTGACGGCAAAGTAGATCAAATTGGTTAGGTATAGGGTTATTGGCATCGTCGATCCAATAGATTAGGGTTAGGTTTACTGAATGTCGATTCGGTTAGGTTAGGGTTTTTGTTTAAGGACTCTTTTCAGGTTATGATATTTGTTAAGTAGACACACAGGCGTATAAAAAGATTAATAAGGAATGAATTTTTAGACGGCCGAACCAGTTATTTTTAACCTCACTAAATTCTTTTCACGTTTGCAAAAACATTTCGTTTCTCATGAAAGTAACGTTCTTGCTATATTTATTATTAATTTTTAATTTATTTTCAAATTTTCGTATCTTTCTTATAGCATATAATTAAATTATTAGCATCATCAGGAACAGATACTGAAAAAAAACTTTTGCAATTAAACGAAATTTCACGAATCCATAAAATGACTCATAAGGTCCGTACTAGAGAGTGTTAGTTCTTTATCATGGTGCAGAGCTAGTTTAGACCAAGAAGTTGAATACAATACATTTAATATTTTGTAAAGTATTTTTGGTATGTTCCTACATTAGGTGATAGTAGAACCCTAATTTCATTATCTTCTAAGTAATTAATAAACTGCTAAAGCGAATGTCTTAGCAATAAAATGTTTTCTATCATTTTATGCTGTATATTTTTTAAGTATTAATACAAAAAAAAGAGAAATATTTAAAATTATTTTTTGTTATAAGAAGCTTTTAAAAACTGAAAGATTAATATGATTTTATTTCTTTATACTTTGTATATTTTATATCTCTCTTTATATAAGAAAATAATCACCATCAAAAGACCATGTAAGCATATAGGGAATTACGTTTGCAGGAAATATGTAAATGTATCTAATTATATTTATCTCTAATTATATATATATATACTTAATATAATAATTATAATATAGATAGTATACTGAGATATATATAATACATATTATATATATAATATTATTTATAATATGGTGTAGAGTTATTGGTTGCTATCTTTGGTACTGTTCCTCCACTTCAAAGTTGTTTTTTGTAGTTCGTCTCAGTCTTCTGTCAGTATAGATATTGTAAGCTCTTTTAAATCTTCAGCTTCTTATCTGAACGGTAACTACTATTTTGGTCTATAAACTTGTGTTTTAAAGTTTAAACGAACTTGTTTCTCTGAGATTTTAGTTTTATTAACATGCTATAATAATATAACATACATCGTTGCAAACGAAATAGTTGGAATATTTTTTAAAATAAAATTATCTATATAATAAAATCTTTGGTTATAGTTTCATGAATATGCATGTGAAAATATTTTTTGTATATTTGCAAAGATGATATCAAGTAGAGAAAATATACATTTAATATCATTAATAAATTAATGAAAAGTTATATCAAATAATTATCTATGTTTTTATTTCCTCTTGTGCAAATTTTTTCTTTGTTTATAATTATTGTTACTACCAATTAATAATTCAGCTGTCTTAAAAGGGAGTCTATTCACTGAAAATAAATTTGCTCAATCACGGCGCTGAATCAGATGGAGCGGTCTCATCTGAAGGCGATCAACAACTGAAATTAGAAGTTCAGTAAACACTATGAATGCTTGATGTTCAGTTCTGCGGTGCGTTTTGAAGGAAGTATGAATAACAAAGAAGAATGGCTTGAATGAAAATATATACGTGATAGTGGTATGATGTCATCTTCATTCGTAAGTAACATATAAACATATTGAAAATGCAATTCTTCTCAACATTCTTCTATGAAATCAATATTTATATATATACTATATATATATATATATATATATATATATATTATAATATATATATTATTATATATATATATATATATATAATATATATATATATGATAGTACTATTATATATATGTATATATATATTTTATATATATATATATTGATATTATATATATATATATAGCTATATAATATATATATATATATATTATATTTATTATATAGTATAATATATTTATATTGAAAAAACTTTAACATTTAGTATATGCATTTACTAACAAAAACTCAAATCTACACTAAAACAAATGATATTTTTGTAATCAGGGAAAATTTATTTCAGAAAATGTAATAAAAAATAGAAAGTCTTTAAATAGATTTTCATATATATATAGATAATTTAAATATGATGTAAATAACCACAAAAATATTATTTCTGCGACGACCAAGGACCGATAACAATTGCCAGAAGGCTTTTATCTCCTCTGTTTTGCGCGTAGAATAGGAATAGTAAATGATTTTTTTTAACGGGGCTCGACCGGTGGGATCAAGGGGGAGCTGACGTCCCGTCCAGTCGTTCCCTTACGGTAAGGTCGAGAGACCTGACTCTCCATCTTGGCGGTTACTCCCAGGTGGTTCGCATATTTATAAAAATGTATAAAAAATGGCAATATTTGGCAACTTTGCGACGTCCTGGTGGGAGTTAAAATACCATCACCGAGATCTTAAAATTGTTGTGCATCGTTACAATTTTTTTTTATTTTTATTTCTTTTATACACAGTTATCTTTAGTTTTTCCGATATATACTCCCACAAATATTTTCACGCTGATTCGCAAAAAATGTATTTATTTCTTCATGTATCTGCTGTAGTTTATTATTGTAGATAAATGCAGGTACTAATGTAAACTTGACATATAATATAATATAATTATATAATATGTTATAAATATATATATAGTATACTATATATATATATAGTATATTTAATATATTATATTAATAGATAGTGAGACATGTGTGGTACGTGTACATGTCTAATTAGTAACAGCAAAACTGCTCAAATTATCAAAGAAATTTAAGCAAAATGAAAAAAATTATGAAAATATAATTTTAATTATTTACGTTTTTTTCTTTTCTCAAAGAGATTAAGATGTCGAAAAGATCTTCATGAAACACATCCTCACACATATAATCGATAATTTAATTAAAAGTAGTACAAAGCTTCTATAAGACTTTTAGGCACAATTTACTATATGAATCATTTTCATTTAAATAAAATAAATATTCTTATAGTGTGTTGGCCACACACACAACACATACAACACACACAACACACACACATACACCCACACACACACAACACACACACACACAAACACACACACAACACACACTACATACAACAGATAACAACACTCACATAAAAACAAAATATATAAGTATTATATATATATATAGTATATAATATATATATAATATTATAATAATATATAATATATAAATATATATATTATAATATAGAGAGAGAGAAGCAGAGAGAAGAAGAGAGAAGAGAGAGAGGAGAGGGAGAGAGAGAAGAGAGAGAAAGGGAGAGAGAGAGAAGGAGAGAGAGGAAGCGACGAGAGAGAGAGGGAGAGAGTAGAGAGAGAGAGAGAAGTAGAAGAGAGAGAGAGAGGAGAGAAAGAGAGAGAGACTTACTAATCTCGGTCTGGCTACATGAACGGACACAAAATATTATAAAAGATTTTTCTGCTATATTTAATTTGCAGTTCATTGAATTATAACTAAAAACATCAAGCCATCATTATAACAAAAACATTCTATAAGGAGGTCATCTCATTTGGATGAGAAACATAGTCAAGTTGGCAAAGAATTTCAAATGGTCGATCGAAAGCATGGTGCAACTTCAGCGTAGAAAGATATCTTGCATTCTACCCACTTGGTTATAGGAAAATATATCGTAACACAATTTCCCTGAACAAGATCCTATGCGGTAGAAATGATCCCATTAAATACTGGGATAGAGATTGTGGTGCGACTACTAACTAACTAACTACTACACTAACTAGCATATATATATATATATATATTATATATATATATATATATATATATATAATATTAAGTATATATATATATATATGTATAATATGATAATAGTTATATATATATATACAATATATAATGTATATATTGTAATTAATAATTATATCATGTATATTATATATATATAATATATATATTGGATAACTATATATATGATAATATAGTATATAT
>JABUQX010054317.1:17500-27500 GCA_015478945.1 Trachelipus rathkii
TATACTATATACTATTTATTTATATTACTATATATACTATGTTATATATATATTATATTATTCGCTATATATCATTATATATTATATACTATATTATATTATATTATATACTCTCATCTATATAGTGCCGGTATATAACTCAGATAACTATAATTATATTACTATATATATTATATATTTATTCTATATATATATAATATATATATATTAGCTCATATATAACACTACACTAACAGAGGCAGTAAGAGTACTATAAACATAAACCTTCATATATAGACTATAGGAACCCTCCTTTCTCCCCTTCCCTATATGCAGCCAACGAACACACACTTCCCACAAGTAAAAAAAAATAGCCAAACTAACTACTTTCTATCTGCGAAGAATATCTGAAACAAAGGGAAGGAACCATCGTAATCGTTTTCGACTACTTTGTATTTTTATATTATTTATTTATATTTTTTCCTTGTTATTCGTATTTCTTACAGCTCTAATTATTTATACTTATTACTATTCATTATTATTATTATTTCTATTATTATTATTATTTACTTATTCTCAAGTATTTGATTACTCTATTATTCATTATTTATTATATTATATTTATTATTATGTATTCATTAATTCATTAATATTTTATTATCATATTATTATTATTATTATTTATTATATTATTATTAAATATATTATTATATTAATTTTATTATTATTATGTATTATTATGTTATTTATTATTATTATTAATTTTCATTTAGTATTAATTATTATCTCACTTAATTCTATATTATTCCATTATTATTCTACTTATTTTCTATTTAATGCATTCATTTTCAATTCTATTTATTATATAGTTTATTCTGTTATTTTTTCTTCACTATTGTCGTTATTTTTTATTATTATTATTAGCTCCCATTGTTTACCATCGCCCCTATCTTCCTCTCCCTATTCTGTTGCTCATCCTCATTGTCACGTCATATGTGGTCTTGGCTATCAGTGTTATATAAAATTTTTTTATGAAGGCTAGTCCTTTATATATAATTCTCCATACTCCGCTCCAATGACCAATTATTTTGCCTATCCACGAAGTTACTTTTAAGACTTCATTTTGGTTGCTTACGTTTTTTAGTTGAGTCAGAATAGGATGTACAGGTATATTAGAGTCGAAACGTTTAAGGTTGATCGCCTGGCTCCTATATTCTCTCTCACTATTCAATAACCCGCTTAATTTTATTTTTGTTTTCTGTTTTGTTTTCGTTTTTATTTCTTTATTTTTACTTCTATGTTTTTTTAACCCATCTTTTTTGTAGCTTTGTGGTTTTTTACTTTTAATCTAAGTGTTCGAGTACACCCTTGAATTGGTGGTATATTGCTCGTCGCGAAATACGTTATATAATAATATTCCTAACTATATATATATATATAATATATATATTATAATATTATATATATATATATACTATATATATAATATAATATATAATACCTATATATATATATAAATATATTATTATATTAATATATATATAATTATATTAATATATATATAATATATGATATATATATATATAATGGGTAGTGAGATGAAGCGAGCGTGGAGAGAGTGGTAGGAACAGTAATGAAGGAGGAGATACAAGATATTGAGGAGATATATTGATATGATTTTCTGTTTATGGTGAAGGGAATTGAAGATTCATGAATGGCTTTTTTTTCAACAGAGGAACTACTCAAATGAAGTTTTATCAAGAAACAGGTGAAAAGTAACAATTCAGTGTGCTGTTGGTGACGGAACCTGGAGATGTTGAAGAAAAAGTTGAAGAAAAAGAAACTAAAATAAAAAGATTTGAAGTAAAGTCAATAGACTATAGGAAGCTGTTTCGAAAGGTCAATGGCAATATATCGCGAAAATAATGGATCGAGAACTCTACTGAATCACAATTTAGACCAGGAGTAGGGTCAGAGATGGGAGAAGGATACAAGAAAGGCAAGATGGGGTCATGCAAAGTGAGACCCCTGGGTGAAAAGATAGCAGCGAACGAAGAGCGATTGAAAGAATACAGACAAGGGGTGTGGAATCTGAAGGAGTGGTAGAAGGCGATAAAATGAAAAACCGTATTGATGTGGAAGCGTATTGTATATAAACTTTGATACTGCAGCACGTTATTATATTGCTCACAGATAATTGGGACTCAAATAAATATAGCAGGGGAGAGTGCAAGAAAGAAGATGATAAGAAAGAAAAGCGCTCAGCCCAAAGAGCGGAGGCGGAGGAAGTACAATGGCAAGATGTGAGGCTTTCGGCAGTAAATCAGGAAGAAGATAATATTTAGGCCTGACGGCAATAACAGGTATAGAGGATCCAAAGAGTGAGTGTACACCATATTTCATGTGTAGGATAGCAGGACGTACTTTTGATCGCAACGATCACAGAGGATAATAGAACAGACGATGATGGATCGCGAATATTCTTTAGGGATTGCTAATGTAATAACAAGGTGAAGCGATGGGAAGAAAAGAGAATAACGTGAAGAAGGGGATGATGCAGGAAGTCTGGATAGGAATCAACCGATGGTGTAGTACTGCTTATCTGCGGTCCCATCTTCCAGTCTGGGAGGACCGTTGGAAACGTTCTGCTGATAGCGACTGAAGAACGAATACAAGCACATGCGGGGAATGGTGCCGTATCCATAGATCTTCATGATAACAAGGGGAGGAGAGAGAAATCCAAATCGAGTAATACTGAAATGATGTTCAATAGGTTGTTTTGGTACACTAATAGAGGGGTTTGAAAGTCAGCTTCCTCATTTAGACTGTCTGACATTATACGAGCCTATAAATGAAAGCATACAGGATACTTGTGTATAGTCCTAACCATGCATAACCTGAATATCCACTGTGATTTGATCCACTCGTGCTCAAATCCCTGAACATATGAGAACAGAATACTATGAGAGATATTGCGTCTCTGAGAAAGGCAGTAGACTGTCCGCTAAGACCGGGGAGGCAGGCCCAGCGCCCCCACCCCCGATATAGAAACGAACAACAGAAACATGTGACGGATCCCTTGTTCGCCTGCTTCTTGAAGAATTATACGTTTAGATAAAGGTATGGGAATATACTTGAAAAGAGAATATATAGTTTTCCATAGAATCGTTGAGAAAGTATTTGTCTTCAGTGCTAGGGAGAGACTGTGGAAGTGCTAGAGAGAGGAACACGCACGAAATGATAAAATAGTTGAGAGGAGCCCCCTGAAGAGTTTGTATAAGAATGGTAATATGATGATGTGAGCAGAATAATTGATGAATAAAGGGATTCGTTTGAGGTGAGAACGGATCGTCCAAGAACAGGGAACTGTTGTCACCAATCTTTGTTTGTAGCATATCTGATGAAGTGTGATACAGAGGTGACGGGAGGGTATATGATATTTGGACGGGCGGAATATTTCTGATAATAACGCGAAATGGACTTGGCGTGCTGTGAGCGAAGAAAACAAGAGTGGGTGACGGAAACGTTTTGCCAATAGGTTTAAAAGAGCCCGGCGGTCTAATTATGAACAGAGAACAGACAGATGATCATTGGTGGTCCAATTAGAAAAAAAAAGGAGCTGAAGAGGAGCTGGAAATGGATGTGGAATGGGAACTGGAATAAGAAGATGGTGGATAGGTAATTTAAATCTTGGGAAGCCAGAAGGGGGATAATGTATTATTAGATTTAATAAAAGTAGGACATAGTTCAGTATACATAGGGCGGATGCTGTAAGAGCAAGGTGTACTCTATACTGAAGTTATGAGTTTAACAAGATGCGTAATGGTGTATTGGTCGTATATATGGGAGTGAAATTCTAAGGGAAATGCTTGAAAACGATTTCTACCTACTGATATTGGGAAAAGATATAGAGTACGACCACAAGAGGAGAATCAATAGGAATACGATCGGTGAAGATGTAGGCTTGTTAATAGCGGATGGTGGAAAAGACGTGAGAAGCAGACAAGAAACGAAAGAATAAGGGAGGAAGGTTAGGGCATTGAAGAGCTATTTATTAAATAAAGATGGGGATGCAGCCGAATTTTGAGGTTGTGAAACACCTGGAGGAGGATGCAGACTAGCAAGTGTGGCCAAAGGAGATGCGAGCGGAAGACCAGGAGGGAATAAAGTCATGAGGAAAAATCTAGGAAAAGAGATCGGAGAGCTCGATGGAAGACTCACTGCAAAACATGGAGTCCGTCGATGCGGTAGCTGGAAGACAGTGAGTCCTGGACGATAGAAGGAAGATGGAGAAGAGCGCTGGCCCCGCTGAAAGGGTCTTGACCCTTGATCGGAGATGTTTTAAGTTGTAAAAGTAAAAGTATATTAGGAAAAGCTGTTACGCGAAATTGTAGATATAATATATATATATGTATATATATATATATATATTATATTATATATATATATATATATATATAATAAATATATATATATATATAATATATATATATATATATATATATAAAAATTATATATAGATATTATATATATATATATATATATATATATATATATATATATATATATATATATAATATATAGAATATAATATATATATATATATTACCAAAGATACCCCTAAACAATAATGTTACAGAAAGGGAAGTTTCTTATATCCCGGTAAGAAATTAACATATCGAAGGCGATAACTTATGGTGTAATTCATGGAACCTTCATACTTTAAGCCTAGACACAGTTTCATGGTGTGTTATGAAGCAACTATTACTTAGGCGACAAAACAAACCCGTATTGTGCTCTGTGATACCTTTATACATAAGTGTGGCATGAGATAAGAGTGGCCACTTTAAGACTCTGCAACCGCTTGTATTTAGCCGTTGTTGTTGAGAATCGTGCCATTAAGTTATACGAGGGAAGCTGCTGAATGAGAGATCGACAAAAGACGTAATCCCATTCTTTCGGACACCACAGGGCTGTCAAAAACCTCTACAGGGCACCTCTTCGTAAGACAAAGTCAATCAGTATCGTGTGAAAATTCATATAGAAACTAGAATCGCCTGTTGCTCTCGTCAGATAGATCCTAAGATTTAGGCGATACAAAAGGAAGCACCTGGTATTTACCAACGGATGCCTTAAAGAAAGGCCAGTAGAATAAAGGTCTAAACGGCTTGTGGTTGAGACACGCATGAATCGCAACTGAAAAATTCGTTTTACACGCAAGAAAAATCTTTCTGTGAAAAACATTTCAACAAATAGAAACAATAGGGTGTATGCTACGTCATCTAAGGAAGCAAACGAGAACTCTACCAACATGTCCAAAAATCACACTCTTCCTGTGATGGTTGGTGGGGAATGATTTTACGATAAACCCCTCCCCTTTAAAAACCTCTTGCACCCATTGTGCCAGCAAACCTTCTGCGACAGTTCGTTGTTTAAAAACCAACTAGGTCATACATCGTCTAAGATGTTGAAATAGCCCATGCGACAGGATTCAAACTATCACATAGAAGGCATTGTTTATTCAATCCGACTCAGGGACAAGGTCCCGTTTTCCTGAACGGTTCATCGGTGCCTGTCTTGCACATAGAACTATAAATCCCGTTTTTGGGGGGGATTACCAAAAATATGAGCAGCGTATATATGGCAGAGTAGATCGAAAGACGGCATCCAAAAAAATTTGGGTTCTTTAAAGCGACCACTAAACGGTTCAGGTCAAGAAACTTTCCGACGAGTCGATGCGTGCTGCAATAAATGACTGGCCAACAACTTTAATACTGCATTATAATATATTATATATTATAATATATATATATATAATATTTATATATATAATATATATATATAATATATATATATAATATTATATATATATAATATATATATATATATATATTAATATAAATATATATATATATCGTCGAGATAATTCCAAACTGAAGAAAAAAATCGTAGAAAAAAATTCGTTTGGTGCCAAGTCGGCGACTGGGAAAAGCGCCATTTTAATTATTATAAAAAGACTCAAAGTAAATGCTGACTCTCAGAGTGACCATTTAAAATGTTAACTTCTTAATTCTTATGCTTTGGAAGTTCTGCTCGAAATAAAGGTAGGCTTAGTTTGCTTAAGGATATATATATAGTATAAGTATATATAGGATATATAATATATATATAAATATATAATATATATATATTATATAGATATATTATATATTATAAATATATATTATATGATATATATAATATATATATATAGTATAATAAATATATATAAATATATATAATATATATATATATATATAATATAATTATATTGATATATATATATATATATATTATATATATACCGTATAATATATATAAAATATAGATATTATATAATAATATATATATATAATATATATATATATATAATATATATATATATATATATTATATATATATATATATATATAATACTATAATATATATAATACTCGATATATATAATATATATATACTAGTAAAATATATTATATATATATATATATTAATATATATATATATATATATATATATAGATATATACTAACCATAATTATATTATTATTATTATAAATACTATAAATATCAATATATAATTATATATGTATATATATATATAATCTATATAAATAGTATATAATATAATATATATAATATATATATAATATATATAGTATATAATATTATATATATATATATATATACTTATTACTTATATATATATATATATATAATAAAATATATCTAGATATAATTATACTATACTTATAATATCATCCATATTACATATCACCCACATATTACTACATTGATAATCCATTATACTCCTCGCTATAGTCAATATTATTCTATAATATATATAATAATAATATAATAATACTAATATTCATTATATAATTAATTTCGCACCTTCACGGGCAGTAGCCGCTCTATTCGTTAGAAGGGGAACATTCTCTAGGTAATTGTATTTACGGTACCTCCGGAACGGTGGATCAAACCTGGCCCTTGCTTTGGCGACATCTATCACTCTACCACTACGCTTCTGACGCCATCTGGTTTATAAAAATAATATACTTCTGGTATATATATATATACTAAACCTTTAAATCTCATATTATGTATATCCACTATAAATATAATATATATAATATAATAATATATTATTTAGATAGGTGAAGATAGACAGAAGATAGCGCGAGTTTCAAGAGACTTTCAAAGAAGTTATTAAATTAAAAAGTTAGATAAATATGTATAGAATATAGAATCGTGGAATCAAATAAAAAAAAAAAAAATTTCTATAAAAAAAAATAAATTAAATTAATGTTATACTACTACGTCTGGCAAGGTTCTTACTGTTTTCAATGAACGTCTACTATATATTTGTTCGTCAGTCAGTTTATTGATAATTTTTAATTGGTTTATTCGGCTTCCGAGCCGACGGGGTATGAGAGGGGGCAGCGAAGTCCTCCCGGCGTCCAGCCCGCCTAGGCCGAGAGACCCAACTCCTTCCATCTTTGCATCTTACCCCGGGAAATGTATTGCATCCAAATTGTATTTTAATAAAAACAAGAAAAAGAATTAATATATGTAATAAAAAATATAAAACAAAAAAAAGAAAGAAAACAAAAAAAAATTATAAAAATAAAAATGTAAATATATTTTATCGTAAGTTACCCTGACTCTTTAATCTGACATTAAGTTCATATAGGAAAAAGGCCCCTTTTTTTTTTTTTTTTTTAAACAAAAATACACGATCTATCTTAATAATTTTCTATTTATCTAACTTTTACTTTAAATAAACTTCTTTGAAAAGTCTCTTGAAAACTCACCCCTATTCTGCTATTCACAAGCACACACACACCACCCCCTGAAACCAGCCAACGGTCTGGCACCCTACACTAACATGGCTGGAGCGAACGCTGACGCGCAGAAACCGCGGTGGGGGGAGTTTTTGTGGTGTGTGCGGAGATGAGAGGACAAAAATTTATTGTGCCCTTGAAAAGATGACATAGATGATATATATATATAATAATATATAATATATATATATATAATATATATTATACAATATATATATATATCTAAATATATATATATATATATAGTATATAATATATATATATATAAATTATATTATTATATATATAATATTATAACTATATATTATATATATATATATATTTATAATAATAATAATATATATGTATATTATAAATATATATATACTATATATATACTATATATATATAATATAATAAGTATATATATATATAAATATATATATATATATATATATATATATATATAAATATAGATATGATATACATATTTATATATTATTATATATAATATATAATATATAATAATATATATATATATATATATAATATATATATATATATATATATAGGTGTGTGTGTATCTGTGTGCGTATGTGTATGTGTATGTGTGTGTATATATATTCTTCAGTTTCGTGACTACTGAGCCTTCGTGAGTTGAAAATGTAATTAAAAACTGAATATCCTCTAAGTAAAACATATTTTCTTTTTTGTGCTTCAGTTAATGGGAAAGTGAAATGCGATCAAACATTAATGCAGCTATTTTGAAATTAATTTAGCAATTAAGTAATTAAAAGCCAAATTAATGTTTATGCTTTAACAAGGTTAATTGGTTTAGTTTTTAATTTTAATTTTTAATGTATAAAAAGATGATAGTAGATTTGGTTCGGGAAGAGGGGAGATAATAACGTTAAATTCCACCCAAGGTTTTCTAGAATCTATTTTGGCTTTAACCAAATTTTTAATAAAAAACAGACAAACTATGGATTTTTCAACCACAATATTGTAAATTTGTAAAAAAATCTTTTATGAAATATTTTTTACACAACACAATTGATTGTGGTGATAAGTCTCATTATTCAGTATTAGAAAGGTATCATTTGTTGATAAACATTTGTGAACTAGGGCCAACCAGAAAATATCATAAGAGGCTAAATAGACAAAGATTGATATATTACTTTACCATACTGTACTATATTATAATACCAATACTTTCCTACACAGTGACCAAAATCATGAACACAGGAAGGTTCAAATTGTTGGACACCGAAAATGCTAAAGTTATGTACATATCTGGTACAATATTCAAGCTAAAAATGTAAAGAAACTTTTTAAGGGAAATAGAAATATCTGTGCATCAATTTACAAACCAAAAAAATCTATGCCACATCAATTGCGATTAGCGATTTCGTAAAATTGGATTTAGAAAACTTTAAGGATATTTAGTGAAGTTGGAGACATTGACAGGAGTAGACAGGCAAAAAATTGGCTGGAATCATGAAGAATACCATTTATTAATAGGAACCCAAGAAAGATAGAGGTACTTCTCAAAAAACTGTTTGAATTTAAAATAATAGGAAAATTAAAAAAAATATTTCGTCGAGAGAAGTATAGTTTGAAAAGAAAAGAGACTTTTTACTAAGTTATCAAGATTAGCCGATATAGCCATCGTTATAGCTAAGGATTCTCATAAATCCCTAAAAGTAAAGAACCATACATGAATAAAAGGGGAAAAAAACTTACTACTTGACTCTTAACGAAATCTTAACACGAATAGGCTATGTAATTTAAACTTATTCAAATTCTTTTATCAATTTTTCTATTATATTTCCATTTCTATTCAATTACTTCTCCATTTTTGCAAGTTTTTTCTTTATTTCTTTCTATAAATTTTATTTTTATTTCCTCTTCCGGATAATTTTGTACCTCACAATGAGGTTATAACTTTCGCATACGTGTATGAGAATTCTATTTCGTTTGAGCCTGTCTTAGAGGTAAATAAATGCTTGAGGGTTTAATGAATATTAATTTAGACATCTCCCAACCTCAAACGAATAATTGTAGTATATTATTACTCTAAACATTGTGATGAATATTTCGAACAGACCCATCAAAAATATATTATCCTAAATAATTAATTAATTAATCAATTATTATTATTA
>JABUQX010054317.1:32500-40000 GCA_015478945.1 Trachelipus rathkii
ATAATATAATATAATTATTATATATATATTATATATATATATATATATATATATATATATATATATATATATATATGCCAATCGAATTAATCAACCAGCAGTCGTAATTACATTTATTAATCTAAGGCCTAATTTCATGATTTTATATTTTACTTTTTAATAATTTAAAGACGTTGTAATGTATTTAATTTTCATTTCAAACACGTTTTTATATTGCAAATTCATAAAACATATATTTCGAGTTTCTAGGGTTGAAAAATTATAAAAAATGTCAGTTAACCAATATGTTCCAAACAATTACCTAAATTGAAATTACAATAAAAATAAAAGAGACAAAAAGTTTTGTTGTTCCACAAATTTAAAAACGATTCTATTTTTTACCTTTTTTTTGTGCAATTTCTGAAAATCCGAATAAAAATTGGTTGAGGTTTATTCATAAAATTAACTAATGTACGTCGGGTATAAGGTGGAAGATCCACCAAATTTCTGACCTATAGGTATAGGCAGGTTGTACCTGTACTCCATGTTAGAGTAACTTCTTGACATCAAAATTCTTACGGAACTTTTCGTTTCTGCTTTGCCTTTTTATTAAATTAAATACGTACTGGGAAATGCAGAATGATCTTTATGCAATAAATTATTCAAGGTAACTAATCACAAAACAATTCATGAATATGATTACATTCGAAAATAATATTTGGGCCTTTACTGTTTTATATTAATTCCCTTTTAAAATTAGTTTTATAAGATTTCTTTTAAATAATTTTCAATAAAAAAAATTTTTTTTCAACAAATTCTAATTTTAGCATTTTATTGCCAATGTCGTGTTAGATTTATCATTTTTTTTAAAGGTAGTTAAATTAATGTTAAATTTGGTTATGTTAAGTTAGCAAGAAAATGCTCCCCCAAAAATTCCAAATTTAGCATCTTTTCCTAAAAAATATTTTATAGTGAAAACAATTAAAAAAATACAATTTAACATGTATAAAGACATAAAACGAGAAAGGTTCCAACATTTAATAATACACATAATTAATTAATAACAAATTGGTCTATTAATAACTTCATTCTACTGAATATAGTACCATAAAGAAAGTACCAAATAAATCTGGTGTTAATTAAATCGTAAAGTTGCGTAACAGCTCCAAGATGGCCGAAACTGCTCTAATACAAGAGTAAAGAGTCCAATCACCCACAAATGTTCATAATTAACTATTTATGTAAAGAATGAGACATTTATGTGTTTAAGCTTATATATATATATATATATATATATATAATAAAATATATTTATAAGATAATAATATATAATATATTATAAAGATTTATATATATATAATATATACTATATTATAATATATATGCATATATATATATATATATTAAGTATATAATATATATATATATTATATATATGTGAATATAACGATATATATATATATAGACATATTTAGTATACTGACATATATATATATAATACATATATATAATATATAAATATATATATAACACATATATATAATATATATATATATATAATATATATATATATATATAATAATATATAAATAATATATAATATATTATATAATATATATTATATAATAATAGGATATATCAGTGGTCGGCAAACTCATTCTTGAGTAGCAAATGCAAAATATATATATTAGTATATATTATATATAGATATTAGATAAAAAATATATATAATATATATATAATAATATATATACTATATATATATATATATATATATATATGCTAAAACACTCAGGAAAAAAATTAGGTAATTTTTCATAAAACTTAAAATTCGAATACGAATTCAAATCCCCGATTTATTAAAACTAAGAGCCAATTTATCAAAGGCGCACCAAGATCAGTAATAATTAATATTTAGTAAATAATAATGAGAAGTTATTATGACTAACTCCAAGCTTCCATACAGAAAACATTTCACTATTAACAGTGAAAATTAAAACTACTGGTCTGGCCGAGCCAAAATAAGCTTTACTAGAGCGGCGGCTCGTGTCAAAATTCTGAGTATGCAAATTTCAATATATAAGTATACTATATATATATTATAGTATATATTATATATATATAATAATAATATACATATAATATAGTATAATATATATATAATATATATAATAAATATATACATTTCACTTACATTTATTCATAGAGAAGATCATTTTTCTTTTCCTTTTTAAGATTTTTTTAAAAAAAAAATGCTACTATAGAGGTCAGCAGGAGTATAACAAAGTTTGCTAAGCTCTTTAAGAAACGGATATAATTTTTTGACTTCAGAGAAGTAAAAATTGCACTTGATCGCTATATTAAAAAAGGGAATCGAGTTGAAATTCACGTCGGCGGCTTAAGAGAGAGCCTTTCGAACGAAATTACTTATAAATATATACTATATATAAATACTAATACTATATATACTATAATAATACTACTTATATACTATATATATATATATATATATATGCAGACTTTTTAATATTATTGGTGTCACAAAAGATAAGTTAGACTTGCCTACTCTGCGCTACCCTGAACAAGCCGCCATGAGAGTATATATATATATATAATAGTAATATTATATATATATATATAAATATATAATAATATAATAGAATATATATAATAATATATTATATATATAATATTATATATATATAATATATATATATCATATAGTATAATATAATATAATATATATATTATAATAATATATATATATATATATAATATATATTATGTGGTTATGACAAAAAAAAATTTCTTACCCCTTAAGGCGTGAATCATGAAAGTTTTCACAATGAATAAGGAATAGTGTTGATGCATTTATCTTAATTGTTTAAAAAAAAGTCCCCCAGGGTTAGAACTTAAAATTTGTTTAATTAAAAGTTGCTTTTTGATTTAATTTGACAAAACAAGAGATGGATTTTACTTAAAGATTTGAAAACAGCAAAGAATAATTTTATTTCCTTTTTTAAAATAACAAATAGCTCTGTACTTACTACTAAAAGCTAGATAATAATTAAAAGTTGTTTTTGGATACAAATTTGATGTTTAGATACTTATCGGTTTTACAAGTTTTGCTTAATTCTTCCATTAGCTTAATTCCTCTTTCAGCAATAATATTTGATCGCGGTATATCTATAACAGAATTTTCCTTGGACCAATGAGTTTTGAAACATTTTTCACCAGTTCGGCACTTTGTTTCTTTAATATTTGACAGGAGCTTCTCATATATATTTCATTATTAAACCTTTGGTTAGAAAACGATACTTCCTGCCAACCAAAAGCAATGAAAGTAACTGGAGTTTCCAGTATTTCTCTCCAGTTGGGTAACAGAAAATAAGCAATAAGGGAATAAATTGCTCTGGAAGCATTATGAATAGATGGTAGAGATTGCCAAATTATTTTGGGTAATTTGCGATTTTCTTTATATTGCCGAAATGCAAGGCAAAGAATATAAAGGAACCTAAAATCATCCCTCCATCCAAGATTTTCCACTACGAGCATCTCTACCTCTGGAGTATACGATTCTTTCAAGACCTCATACCCTTCAGTTATCTCATCTATAAATGTATAATTTAAATTAGGACCTGTGGTATGCTTATTAAAATAGAAGTCAAGAACATGTCTTAGTATTCTGTCCAAAACGTGGTGTTGGCAGCCTATGTACTGAGGCATATTTAAACCCATTTGTAACATTTTTTGCTGTATTCTAACTACAACCCCATTCTTATGGCCAGTATTTACAGCAGTAGTATCACAAATGATCAATTTGATACTAGACCATGTATCATAGTCATCAAGAATACTTCGAATTCGTTTAAATATATTTTCGGCGGAACCACTTTCACATCTAACTACTCCTAATTTGATTTCTTTAGTGGGACTTTGAAGGAATACAACCTGATGCTCTTCTTCTTGACTTATTTTTCCTTTTCCTGTTGGTAGTCATTTTCCATCAAAATGCAAACAGTAATCTTTTTCTTTTGCAAGAAGATTTTTATTTTCAACATTTGCTCTTTTCCACATTTAATCATACGTTTGAATATTCCAGACTGTGAAGGGGTTGGTAGATTTATTCCTTCTTGTGCAAGAGCTAAACAAACTTTTGATGCTTTATTAGTTGAAAGTGATAGGTCAGTAACTAATGTGGTTGCCACAGACGTACAATATTTCTTTTTTGCCTTAGGGGGACATTCATAGACGCTTATATTAGAACTGGTATCTGAATCGGCGGTTGAAGTACTTGATATATGTCATCTTCTATGTCATCTTTTGGCACAGTTTTAGTAATTTTTTTAGTTAATCTCTTCCTTTTTGATGGATGAATAGAGGAAATTGGAGCTGGTTTATGAGTTATGTAGCCTATTTTGCCTTCAGATTTGATCTGCTTTTCATAAAGTTTCTTGTCTTCTTGACACAACCATTGTCCTTCTGGCTTTGTAATGTCTCCTACAAAACTTTTAATGTCCTTGAAATTAATGTGTGTATTATGGTTTGTGTCTCTAATGTTCTCCTTTAATTAACTATTGAGAACAAAGATGCTTACCCAATAAGGTACGGAAATCTCATTTCCTGCATTAAAATTAATTAATCTCATGAACATTCTTTAACTCGTTTTTGTTTCGATTTTCATTATCAAGTCAGTGTATGTAATCCTTAGAACATCTTCTTTGAAGTATCTACGTAATCTTTGAAATGTTCACACTTTGCAAATTTCTCTTTAGTCCTTTAGTGTCTACTTGGGGGCAAAGTTTTTGGCCTAAATATTTAGCATTCTTGTCTATGTATTCATGTGATTTTAAAGTCAGGCCATTACACTAAACTAGCTGAGTTCGATTACAATTACAAATTTTTATATCACCGTCGGAATTTTAAATTATTCGTCAAAATACAAAATAACAAAGGGTGAATTAACTTTCTAACAAACATCTTTACCTTCCAAGCATCTGCTACTATAGAAGGAATATCTGACTAGAACTAAAGCACCAGAAATTTTGAAACTGATATTGCACCTAGCACATCCACCTCCTCACGATATCATTTCAACACTGAAAGGAAATCCTCTATTTGAGAGTGAAATGAAAATTTTTAATTGGCAGCCTGGGGCAACTTTTTTCAAAGAAATAAAAAATGAGCTTCACCATAATGTTTATTATGCAAACATTCACCCCATGACATAGCAGGCAGTTCGAAATTAAAAAAAAAAAAGCTCTTGTAGTCATTTTGCATATTATAAGATATATATAATTATATAAATATATATTATATATATATATATATATAAGATTAATAGTATATATATATATATATATATATATATAATATAACTATATATATAGTATATATAACAATATACTATATAAATATATATATATAGACTATAGTATATATATAAGTTATATAATATATATATATATATATATATATATAATAGTATATATATATTAGATATATATATATATATATATATATATATATAACCTCTGTTATAACTAAACATTTTAACTCTAACCTATACCCTCGCTTAAATATACAACTTAATTAAAAAGATTCTTAAAAAATATATTTACTCGATTGAAACCCCCTATTCTACCTTCTAAACAACCTTTTTATATTAAAATACCTTTCTACGACCATCATTATACTAAAATAAACAAAGAAATCACAAAACTCCTATCAAATTTTTTTTCTTTATCCTCAACAAAAACCTATTTTTCCTTTTACACCAGACTACTTCCATAGGTTCCCTTCTTAAATCATAAAGAGCCCTACCTGCTCCCTCTGCGCTCGTCCGGCTCAATATAAATATTCATGTTGGTGACTGTTCAAAGACACCTATGTGTAGTACTTCAACGGCCAACTCACCGTTAGGATGGACGAGCATAGAGGTTGCTCAGCTAGAACAGGTTCACTTTTCACCAACCCTCCCGCATCTAGTATCAGAAGCCATAGCCATAATAAAAATCACACTATAAATATACAACATTTCATGATACTGACACAAACCAACCAATTCATTGATTTAAAGATTCTAGAATCACTCTATATCTCCAGTCTTAAAACCTCTCTCAACAGTGATAGTGGTCCTTACAAATTGCAGCTCTTCTATAAGTTAAAAATGTATTCAAAACTGATACTCATCAACCTTTTTTGGATTACTATGTTTTACGCATTAGACGAAAGTACTTTGCTTTTTTATAAAGTTTGATAAAAATAAAACTTTGATGTGCCTATGATGGGAATGATTTATTTCCCGAAACGTTTGGATTTTGTATAATTTTTTGCATGAACCAACTGATCTTGTTAATTTTGAAAGAGATTCCATTCCTGTTAGATTGTCTACTATTTTTATATTTAATTTTCGAGGATTTAATAAAGAAAACTACTCAAGGAAAATAACAATTAATACACCTAAATAATAAGTCATGTATAGAGCAGTTGGAGTTTATTATTCATCTAGTATATATATAATATTAAGATATATAGATATATATATATATATATATAATATATAGTAATAAAAATAAAAAAAAAATATATACTAATATATAATATATATATTATAAATATTATATATATATAAGTATATTATATATTTATATTTATATATATAAATAGTAGTGCCAAGTTTTCAAATGTTTTAGCAGATTAAATCATAGAATCGTTTATTCAATCAGGTAATGAAAAGGAATTTTTTTTTTATCGTACGGAAATGTTCGCAATTTATTTTTTGTTAAAAAAAAAAAAAAAAAAAAAGGAAATAAAAAATATTGAATAAAAAAAAAAAGAAGATAAAAAAAAAAAACTTCCCAAGGTCAGGAAAGAATAAAAGTAATTTATTTATATGTGTTTATCTATTTATGAAGGAAAAATATATAGAAACTTTGATCTTTTGTTGCTATAGGATTGAATTTTTTTTTTCTTATTTTTCTTTCAGGATTTTAATCTCTTTAGAAAAAAAAAAAAAAAATTTAAAATATGAGATTTAATTTGCTAATGAAAAGAAAAATATTATTTTCCAAATGTTTATTTTATTTACACAAAGTTATATATAGTTATTAGGCATTTTTATTGCAAAGTGGTTCTTATTATATTGACTAATTATTTAGTTAACTATTTTAATAAACAGTAAATTTAGTGTTAAATTTAGCTAACTATTTTAATATATAGTAAATTTAGCGTTATGATTGAAACCATACCACAAGCAACTGCAAAAAATAGTTTTCGGATGGTTGTACTTGGAGCTGCAAAATGTGGCAAGACTTCATTAGTATCAAGGTAATTAGATATATATATATATATATATATATAATATATATATATATAATATATATACTATATATATATAATAGTAGAGTAATATAATATATATATATATATATATATTTATATAATATATATATATAATATTATATAGTGAGTGAGAATATATATATATATATATATTATATAAGTTACGGTTACCTAACC
>JABUQX010054319.1:5000-16583 GCA_015478945.1 Trachelipus rathkii
TTTCCTTGTACCTACTTAGTTTCGAGCTATCATGGGGTAACTTCTTAGTTTGCCATATATATATATAGTATATATATAAATATATATCTATATTATATATATATTATATATATAATATATTATATATATAATATATATATATATACTATATATAATATATTTTATATTATATATATCATATATATATATATATATTATATATATATATAGGCCACTCTTCCGAAAAGTTCAGGCATGTAACTAGACTACTATCTACATATACATCGAAAATATAATATCATGTTTATTAATTCCAGGGAGACATTTTTACCGGCAGAAATTAAAGAAAATTAATTATCTTTATATGTAAAAGAGAGGGCCAATATATATATATATAAAGTGCAGGCTGATCGACTTGAAGCTAGAGCCTTGAATAGCTCCAGTCTCGAGAGAAAAGTTGCCAAATGTCGCTTTAATAATATATAGTGAGAAAATGATTATTTTTTTTTTTTATACTTCCTTCTTAGCGGGTTCGAGCCGACGGAGGGAACAGAGGGGGGGACGAAGTCCCCCCCGTCGTCCTCCCGGTAGGCCGAGAAACCCCGCCTCTATCTATCGTTTTTTTACCCGTGGGTATTTGTCCGTTTAAAAAATAAAAAGTTCAACATTTGGAACTTTCCGTCATGCAGTTCGTAGTAACGGCATACACGAATTGTCAAAAACTGTACATATTTCAAGATTTTTATACAATTTTAATTTTTTAAAAAGCGTTATTTTTTTTTTTTTTAATTTCTGCGGTAAAAATGTCCTCCGGATTAATAAACATGATATTATGTTTCGTTAATGCTGTTATATGTTTCTACACCAGCAGTTACATGCTGAACTTTGGATGCTGACCATATATATATATAATATATTATTTATATATATATATATATATATATATATATATATTTAATATAGTATTATTATATATATCTATATATATCATATATTATATATTTAATATATAATAATATATACTATATATATATAGTATAATTATATGATATATATATATATATATATATATTAGTTATTTTGAATTTGGTTTTAAGCTTTTGTCGTGCAGTTCCTTCCCCTTCTTCCGGTACCTCCATAGTTTGGGGGAAGAAAAAACTTGAGGAGGGGGTAGGCTTAGGGGAATTCACATCTGAAGGATAAGAGAGAAACAGCTGGAGTTTTATGCTACCTATTCTCAAAAATTTGCTATTCCCCCCGCACATCTGGCAAACCCGTTCGAAATATGGCTTTACGAATGGTACAATAATTATGTTATTTTACTTTCTTTAATTAATTAATTTTTAATAGTAAAATCTATTTTCAATATTAAATAATTTAAATATTTAATCAAACTAATTAATTTATACAACTTAGTAGATAAGAAAATAAGTAAAATTTAATTATTTTAAATTCGATCATAGATATCGAACGCAAGTTTTCTCTGCGCGGGTACGGTGTAATTCATTTCAAAGTGGGAGTAAAAAATGGGAGGGGATTGGGGGGAACTCCGTGAAAGCCAACCAGGCTAAAGAAAATTGCGTTTAATGTGTACTTTCTATGTGAACGTAGACCGACTTATGTGTGTTTTCAGAGCACGAGTCGCTATGTTTACATAATTACAGTTTGCTGGTTGGCACGTGGATTCGGCTTACAGAACAATATAGAACGAACATTAAAAAAAAAAAATATAACTGCAAAAAAAAAAATGCAATTGTACTATAGTAAAATTATACTATGATTGTAACATTACGCATTTATTTTTGTTATTGTTTTGCAATGTTTTTCTAATATATTACTATATTATAATTATATTATAATTATATATAATATATTATATTATATATATATATATATATTATCATATATATATATATATATATCATATGCATATTATATATATATTATTATAGTATATATATTTATATATATATATATTATAATTGGCTCAATGTCCATTATCCTGTCTCAAATAAGGCTGAAGTAATTTTTTTTATCCCATAGTTAAGTTTATCGAACAAAATGTAGAAGAACTCGCATGGAAGAGTTTGAACTATTTTACAATTTATTTTATATAGACCGTTGTTTGTTGTTTTAATTGAAACGATGGAAAGGTGAAATAAATTTATACTAAAAAACATAATTTGGTGGTTAAGTAACGGTTCATTTTAAATTCGCTAGGTAGCATAGATTTAATAACTTTTTTATATACGTATATTTTTTAACTCTTTTATAATAAACAGATTTATTTGACTTCAATACCAGTTTATTTTATTTTTGTCAAATGTGTCGGATTCATGGCAATCGATAGCGATATTGGAATATGGACAGCGGATACAATACACGTGAATATCTATATTATATTATATATAATATATATAATATTATATTATATATATATATATCTATATTATTAATATAATATATTATATAATATTGATATATATAATATATATATATATATAAGTATATAATATATATAATACTAAAAGGTCAGCCTCTAGAAGCCCACATCAATTATCTTTACAAGACTATCCAAAAACTAAACGAAGCAGCTACCGGGAAAAGGAGAATACATTGCTGGATGCTGGTTTTTCAATTATTTAGGGTGGCGGAAAATGTAAAAAAAAAAACAACATTAAAATAAAAAAAAAAAAAAAAAAGCATCTTATATCTCAAAAACTACAATATGCGTAACAGCGTCGAAAACTAATACATTTTGGAAAATCCTGGTAATAAAAAAATTGTGTAAGCGAGAAATGATAAAAAGAAAAAAAAAAAAAAAAAAAAAAAGAATATATTGTTAATAATTTTTCATTTTTTTTAATTGAGTGAGAGCCTATTTAGAGACTTTATTGGTTCTCGTTAAATTCTGCCGACTTTAAAAAAAAAATTTTTTTTACTAAAGAATATCCTCCAAGGGTATATCCGAACCGCGATTGGCTAGGAGTCGGGTTCGTCGTCGGCGGCTTCAGGGGAATAAACTACGGTGTAGGACTAATTTCCCCCCTCGGGGAGGGTCTCGCGGAAATCACCCCCGCTTTTTTGGTAATTGTGGGTGTCGCGGGTCCTCCCGCCCTCCCCTACGGGTATTGGAAAACGTCCCCCCTGTGTTCCCGTCGGCTCGAAGCCCCTAAAAAGGACGTGTAATACCTTAACAAATAATATAATTATATACTATGTCCAGGCACCCTGCTCAAATAAAAAAGAAATTGCCACAACTTTTTGTTAAATTTTTTTTTGTTTTTTTTTTTTTTAGCATTTTCCGGTATACCAAAGTTTATTAACAAGATCCAAAAATATGTATTTCATTACTCTGTAGCTTTTGTAGTTTTCGAGATATGTTTTTTTTTTTTTTTTTTTTTTTTTATTTTTTTTTTTTTTTTTTTATATTAAACATATTCCTCGGTAAAATTTGGCCAGGATTCCAGCAATGTATTCTTTTCCCGGTATAGTGTAGTAGTTTTGAGATATGGATTGTGGCTTTTCTAGAGGCTGGCATATTTATGTACTAGTTATATATATATATTAGTAATATATATAATATATATAATATATATATATATTTATTATTCAAATCTATATATATATATATTATATAGTATATATTATATAATTATATATAATATATATATCATATTTTATATATATATACTATATAATAATAGGCCCCGAGTTATCCTAGAGTTTAAGAGGCAATGATAGATTTGGTACTTTTTTTTTTTAAGAATTTCTCGACAGTGGATTTTTTTGTAAAGTCTGAATAACTATCTACGAGTCTTTTGCAGAACAACACATTGTTTGAGTCTAAGCTAATGAGCGAATATATGTGTGAGGCCTAAAATTATTTTTTCCCTTATTGCGTCTAAATTTGATTTATAAATTATCATTTGAGCCCTGTCACTGAGGTTTTAAGAAAAAAAGAAAGTTCTTTCAAAAATATCTGGAATTTAGTTACAAATTACCTTCTAAGTACAGATAATAATAAATAATAATAATAATAATAATAATAATAAATAATAATAATAATATAATAATAATATAAAATAATAAGAATAATAATCGCAAGACTAAGAAGTTACCCGCATGTGATATCTCGAAACACTAAGATAGGCTAAAGAACAATGATAACTAAGTATATGGATTGATCAGCGTATGAATTTGTTATTGGAAAACTGGAAAAAAAAATTATTTTTCTTCATTTTTTTATAGATCTTCCAAAACTACGATCGGTAGAAGAAAACTAAAACCATATATGGAATCAGCATATGAATATTTTTAGGGGGCTCGAGCCGACGGTGGGACAGAGGGGGGGGAAGCGACAGTTTTCCATATCCCCGTACGGGGAGGGCGCGGAGGACCCTCCGCGACACCCAAATTACCAAAAGCGCGGGGGTTCCGGGAGACAGCCTCCCCGAGGGGGAACAAATAGTCCAACCCCGTCGTCCCCCCAGGGAGGCCGAAGTGAGAGACCCGACTATCTTTGCCATCTTTGCGTTTATCACTGGGTACTTTCCTGTTAGTAAATAAAAAATAAAATCTTTTTTCATACATATATATTTCAGGCGCTGATTCTAAATATGTTATTAAGTTTTCTTGTACTATCGTAAGGTTATTTTTGTGACAACGTATAATAAAAAAGAAAAAAAAAAAAAAGTAAAATTTTTTTTTTTCATTTCCTATACAAAATTTCATACCTGATCCATGCAAATGTGCATTCAGTTTTTTCTTGTACTATCTGTTAGTTATCGAATATTCACATGCGGGTAACTTCTTTAGTTTCACCATAATTAATAATCAAAATAATAATAACTAATAATAATAATAATAAAATAATAATAATAAATAATAATAATTAATAATATTAAATAATAAATTAGTTATTGAAATACTTAACAGCACAATAATTCTTACGTCATAGAAATTAAATTAATCATTGGTAAATTCTTAAAATACTTCGAATGATAAGCGTATGTATACCGAGTGAGGCTTTTCGCTTATTCTTATACGATCTCTTTATAAAAAGAACATATTTGTTTAAAAAAATTAATTTTGCTAACTAGTATTTAAATAAATATTTTGGAACAATTTATACATCCTAGCAACATTTAAGTACGTTTTACGTTCAAGTACTTTTTATTGCCTGCTTATCTAATAAGATAATTTGCTGAATGATATTTATTACTTATAATATATATATATGTATATATATATATATAATATATTATATATATATAATATATGATATATAAATAATATATATATATAGTATATTATATATATATATTATAATATATATATATATATATATATATATCTATATAGTATATAATTATAATAATTATATATATATGGCAGCCTCTACGAAGAGCCACAATGCCATATCGTCAAAAAACCACAACTACCATGAGGCTACCCGAGAATAAGGAATACTAGCTGGGAAATCGCTGGCAACCCACACTTTACCGAGGAAACTGTAAAAAAAAAAAACCAGAAAAAAAAAAAAAAAAAAAAAAAAAAAAAAACAAAAATTCATATATCGAAACACTACAAAAGCTACAAAGGCGAAACTAAATACATTTTTTTGGGAATCCTTGTATAAATTGGTTTAGGAAAATGTAAAACAAAAAAAAAAAAAAAATTACAAAAATTGGCTACGTTTTTTGGAGGGGTGCTGACTGTATTATATTATTTATATTTCAACTGTAAAGGATATTACACGGCAATTTAGGGGCTCGAGGCCGACGGGAACACAGGGGGGGACGTTTTCCATACCCCGTAGGGGAGGGCGGAGGAACCCCCGCGACACATCCCAAATACCAAAGAGGAGCGGGGTTCGGGGACCGCTCCCGTCGCCGGGGGGAATTTAAGTCCTACCTCCGAGCTTCCCGTATCGGAAGGCGAGAGACCTGCCGACCTCCTGCCATGGTTGTTGCGGTATACATTGGGGTATTCTTTTAGTTAGAAAAAAGAAAAGCAAATTTAAATAAATAGAGAGTCTATTTATTTTAACGAGTAACCAATAAAACCAAAAGCTCTCTTATTATTAAAAAACAACATTATTTACTAATTATCTACAGATAATTTTTTTTTTACAATACTCATTGAGAAGATGCTTAGCCAAGCCTACAACAACTACACCTAAAAATAAATAGGGTTTCACCTGATAAAGTTCAAATTCTTATATTATTGCACCGTAATTTTTATATCTTTAACTTTAAAATTCATTTTAGGTAAATCATTATATTAGGTAATCTATTTCAAAACTATTTAAATGAATTAATTACTATAACTAATGTCGAATTATGATAAGAACATTTGTTTTATTAACCATTAAAATTTTCCATTTTAGTAGCTCCACCTGTATTTTAAACTAAAAAAAATTATTGAAATTGAAAATTGAACTAATTTTTTTTTTAACATGCATCTGAATTTTTTGAAATTTTTGGACTAGAGTTGATTGTACGAGTTATAAACTTTAATTTAGAGCCTTTATTTATACCTAACAACATGACGTCGGATCTCAATTTCAACGATTAAATTTGAGTGGCTGTATCTAAAAAAATATCTACAACATCTAGATGTATTCTACAGAGTTGGGGTTTATAATGTACTTATAGTAGACTTCTTTCGCATTATCTGACAAAAACTTAATTGAAAATTTACATTAATTTTTTTCCCTTTTCATCCGAAAAAATGCACATGAACATAACTATTCCACACACACACACCACACACATATATATAATAATATATATATATATATATATAATATATATATATATATATATATATATATATATTATATATATATATATATTATATATATTTTATTATATATATATATATATATATATATATACTATATTTATATATAAATATAATATATATTATTATATATATATTATTAAAAATTAAAATATTTACCGTGTTTTCATTTTGTTCTCGCCAGCTTCTAGCACGGCCTGGCTTCTTCAGGTGAGCTTCAAACAAAACAAAGACTTCCATCACTTGATGAGACTCCAAAGATGATCTATTTAGTACTGACTGGACTGGATTTGTGGTTGTTTCATTGTACAGATTTTTTATCGATCTTTTTGTAAGATTATCATTATCTCCTCCATATTACAATATACTTTTCATGACTCGATCTTAAGTTGTATATGAATGATGTAGAAACCATCTCCCCTGCATATCCCAATATCTGGCATTAATGCAGTAGATTATTATTGAGTGCTACTATGAAAGTCCCAATTATCAATGCATTCATTACAGAATTCCAAATTATGTTTTTTATTCTCTGTTTTAGGTAGGCATTGCTTTATCCTTTGTTTACACAGAGACATAATACTGTTTTTATGTTACTTGAGTCTAGGCGATAACCTCTATTGTGACTTTGCTGAGTGGGTGTTAAAAACAATTTGCTAAATCTCTCTTTGAGTTTTGATAAAAATAGCGATTCATGGTTAGATGGATACCATTTGCAGTGAGAGATTATGGGTCGGAAATTAAATCGTAATCTGTGCCCTGCCATGACACAGGGCTGCTGGAATTGACTGCTAGCAGAAGAACGGTATTTGCGTTACAATTAGAGTGTCAAAATGTGATCTGCCTACTCGTTGAGTTATTTCATGCGAACTAATGAATATCATAATAGACGCATGACAAATCTCCTGACTATCAACTCTATCTTTATAGCTATAAGTTTTTCCCGTGGATCTAAAGTAGGAAGTTCATATGAAGAACGTGAATCAGATTACTGACCACGGAATGCACTACTGAACATTAATATTTAACTAGTGTCATATTTTAATCAAACCTACAGGCATACTGTACCATTAGTTTACCTTTAGCTTCCACTTGGCTGAAGAAAATGTTGAATCCTACTGCATAATAGTGGGGACATTTATGTGTACTTAGGTTATTAATTAATAATAATATATTACTATATTGAATATAGAGTCCTTGAGAGGTATTCCTTAGTATCTTAGAGATGAGTTAGCCTTATATATATATATATATATAATATATATATATATAATATATATCATATATATATAGATATTTTTATTTATACTACTACTATAGATATTGAGTCTATAGAAGAGTTGCCTTAGTGATATGATTCAGTTATATTAGCTGTGTAGGACTCATGCTAATTGAATATGATGAGATATGAGTAGTATAATACGATTATAATAAAAACACTAGATCATTATAGCTTAGCTTCATCTCCATAATTGCTCAAGGCTAAGCAGAACACCCAGTTTATTTGAGGCCTTCCCTTAACAACCGTTGTGATGTGAGGTTTTCCAAGACATTTTTTTGTTTATGTTAAGGCTAAGGATGTACATATTGTCAACAGGATATAATTGAACTAGGGGAGGGACTAGCATGGAAGCACACTCCCTCAAAACTCGGTAAGGAATGCCATCCGGGCCAGTTGGAGAATTAGCAATAGAACCATCAGATCGAAAAATGAGAAAGAAAGGCGATTTACAGAAGTTGTTAGAGATGTTTTGGCAAAGAGGCCAGAAAGATTTTGTCAGTAGGAGAACAAGGAGGTTAGCTCACTTTCGTTTGATAAAGCCCGCTTTGCTCGTAAAAGAGTATCCCTGCAACCGATTTCCGTAGCTGAATGAAAATTCAGCAAGAGTTGATAGGAGAACGATAATTTTTAGTCTCTCAATACGCACTGTCTCTAGCTTGAATGGCCAGAGAACAAGCAATGATCGAATCATGGATTATTGACGAGAATAAAAGATATTATATCGAAAGAAGGTAAAATAAACCTGCTCTCAATAATATATATATATATATATACCCATCTAATACTAGTATTAACAGCATCCCACTTCATATCTGAGTACAAGATAATACAGAAGCTGTCACTCACAGAGTCATAGCATGATATCTCACATTCCATTTATAGTTTAGCGTAGACGCAACGTCACAAAGGACCCTTACTAATTTAGTGACTTACACGTAATCAAAGTTAGGCCTAAGATAAAAAAACTGCATATGAGGGCAGATGGATAGCTGTATTTTTAGGTAGATATAAAGTTATATTAATAAATTGTGAAGATATAAGGTTTTATTTGGAGTCAAGATTCTAAACCAATAAGATATAGACGATAAGTATGGTAGTACTATTTTATGAGAGAAATTATCATGTATAAGCTAGTACGTAAAGAGCATAGAGATTAGAGTTAGTCTTATCTAAAATTGGTATAGGATAACGTATCCGGAATGTGTGGTTGTGAGCTCTTTAATTAGTTTGCTCCAGAATCGTTAATGTAATGATATATGCAATAATATTACTGAGTGATACCTCTTTCACCTACTACACTAATAATTATAAGTAATGAGTAGACTCACCAACAATTCATGATGTTGTAACTAATTCATAAAAATCTCACTTACTATTTAATAGAGGATCTATATATTTGGATGAGAAGATATAACAGTCTCGTGAGAAGTTTTAAGATATTCTAAAAGGAGGTGAAAATCTGTTCTGTTATGGAGAACAGTAAAGCAAAAGCTAACTAATAAATAATAAATTGTATGAATTAGAAGGAACAATAGATTTTATAAGCACTACTTACGTAAACTAATTCGAAGTTAGTAGCTAAGATTTTAGAGATTTCACTCTATAGTAGACGTATGGTATTGAGATATATGAGAGTGTATTATTTATTCATGTTTAAATATCTAAGCTTTACCCTTTCTACCAGGAATGATCATGATACACTATAGTAGTAGAAGTAGTTATCGTATTACTGCATTTTCATTCCTTTAGGAATTCTTCTTTTATTTTTCATGTACGATCGACTCCTTCTTTAGTGTTGTTAGAAACCTTCATCAAAGCAATACTTACTTTAAAAGGTGTCCTACAGAATGGGATAATTGAAATTATATTACTTCTTTCTATTTATCAACTATATTGAGCCTTATTATCTACTTTAGGGCTACTTGGCTCAGTGATACAAGAAAGCGTGAGGCACTATTCTCTTACCTACTCAGTAAGGAATTGTTCTTCTTCTTGAATCTTTACTGGGTGTTCAAATGATATGCGTTACATGCAGAAGAATAACTTCTGCATTTATCCGTGATCACCTATATATATATATATATAGCAGGATGAAGAGACTTCTGCCTGAAGTAAGGAACGTATACGTTAAATGAATAAGAACTCTGCTGTAAGAGTAGAGGTGGTTGTTCACAACTTTCAGGGTAATATAAATTGTATAGTTGGGGGGTTAAAAGGTCAATTCTTGAGTTGTGGCCAGGAAATGCTTAGGTAAGTTCTTCTTGTTCTTTATATCCCTACAACTAGTTCTATTAGTAGTTGCAGAGGGCTTTGTAGTTTCTTCTGCTTTTTCCTCCATGTTCAGCGTACTAATGATGTTCTGCTTGAACACCTCTTGCAGGATTAATAAAACTTGTACTACACATCTATGATCTATCGTTTGGAATTCATATAAAATATATGCTCTCATTTGTGCTTTAAAAATAGCGTAGCGCGGTCTTAAATTTATGAGGGAGTTTTCAAAATCAGTCCTTAAAAGAAGCATGCTAGTTTGGGTCATTTTACGAAGTTGGGAATTGAATGGTAAGTTAAGTTACTTGTTGGTATATATAATTTTGGGTATTATAATAATTTTCTTGATGAACTCAGGAATGGCAATAGCGTATGAACTAAACACATTAAATCGGTTGTCAGCATGTTTTGCATCGCTATCTCTTTTAAATTTTCTAAAAAATTTAATTTAAAATGTTTACCTGCTAACGCACGAGAGGAGGGAAGTAAGATTACATGACACGGTGCCAGACACTCAGAACAGATAGAGGAGAAAATGGAGGCGAAAGACGTCGGCTGAGAACTCTCACGATTCGTGCAGGAAAGTCGAAACATGCCAGCGCAGAATGTTATGCATCTTATAATCTAACGAAATGTATATTACAACTTATCCTCAAAACAAAGAAATATGATTACAAAATCATCACATTAGCAATAAGCTTCTATAATACTCTCATTGTGTTGTATCAGATCTCAATAGTGTATAAGCTGCGAGAGCTCACATAACACACAAACTATGATTTAATCAGAGAGAAATTCTACTCTTCACTCACACACTCAGGAGTGACGAGAACGCTGGAACTCTTCGCGTCGAGCCTTGAGTTAAATACCAGCGAGACGCGTGATTAATATGGAGCTTAAAGAACATCCACTATTACACACATATAATAGTCACAGAAATAAGATTTTTTCAGACATAATAACTCTTATATAATACTATAATCATTAAGGGAATTTCGAATTCTTCACATAGTTTGCTACAGATATATTACAAAACTAGTTACTAAGAGTGAGATTTTTATTGGTATATAAAAAGATTATCATTTTTAGTCACTATAAAAACGGGAAACATCATAAGTGATTAATTATATATAAAAGCATGAATTACTGTGAAAATTAAAAAGTTGCTTAAAAATTAAGTAAATTTATATTAAACGAGTATATTCAAACTTACATATATATATATAAGTATTATATATATATAA
>JABUQX010054320.1:0-21791 GCA_015478945.1 Trachelipus rathkii
CAGAAGAGAGATATATATAGTATAATATATATATATATATATATATAATATATATATATTATATATATATATATATTTATATATATATAATATAATATATATATATATATATATATATATATATATATATATATAATATATATATATATATATATATATATATATATTATATATATATTTTTATATATAATATATAATAATATATATTTATATTATATATATATATAATATATAATATATATATATATATATTATATATATATATTATATTATATATGTATTATTATAAATAATATATATATACCTATATATATAATATATTTATATATATATATATATATATATATATTATATATATATATTATAGTATATATTTTATATATACTTATTATATAGTATATAATATTATAATATATTAGTTGTATGATTCTCTCTATATATATATATATATATATATATTATGAGAGAGAGAGAGAGGAGAGAGAGAGAGAGCGAGAGAGACCCAAAAATGTTTATGCCTGGTCGTGATGCCTCGTAAACGACATTATGTTTTTCGTTCGGCGAAACTGTTTGAAATGTCTTGGTGCTTTTCATTCCCCCCATTTGGAAAAAAGACTATCATTATACCCAAGCTGAAACCGGGAAAAATCCTCTAATCCATCATTCTAGCGTCCCATTCTCTATTTATCAGACACTAGCAATCTTTTAGAAAAAAAATCACATTGAACAAAATAACACCATATATCACCAAACACAAATTCTAACACGGCTTCAAACAAAACCACTCAACCACAACCGCACTTAAAAACATCATCCATACACACAAACAATGGTCTAAATTTAAAAACCTACTCACAAAAAATAATTCATAGGCAATCGATATTTAACAAGGCTTGATACAGTACGCAACACGACTTAATCACAACAATAAAAAATCAAATATTCCCACTAACCTAAATAGAAATGGATTTTTCCAACTTCCTTCTAGGAAGACAGAACAAATACAAACTAGCAACACAAAATCCCGAACAGTAAACATCAATAACGGAGTACCCCAATGTGCAATTCTATCCCCCATGTTATTCAACCTATTCACAGCCGATGTCCCAAAACCACAAATAGACCACATAAACATAACAACTTACGCAGACGATATTACCATAGCCACTACACATCAGAATCTAAACACTGCCATAAACCTGACTCAACAATACATCAATCAACTTCAAACATGGCTAGCGACAACAGAATGTCCGCCTCTCCAAATAAATCCTCAATCCTTTAATCACCACTGACCTCCAACTCGGCACCACACACCCTCAAATCTACCTAAACAACATTGCCATACCTTTCCAACAAAAAAATCCTTGACACTCATTTTCCCTTTACAGAACACATATACAACATAACTTCATCAGCAAACAGGAAATGAACTATTAAGAACATCACTGCAGCAGACTTACAAACAACAAACAGACATCCTCCACTATATATAAACACAATACATACGCCCAACTCTAAACTACGCCTCCCCAGCTTGGTACCTACTACTGACTAAAATCAAAATAAAGAAAATCCAATCAGCACTAAACAAAGCACTACGAATCATAACAGGATTTACATCAATCATAGATATAATAGGCACCAATTCTTTGCCAAAACTCAAACACCACAACACCCATGCCATACTGCCCTCTCCAATCCCATACACCAAGACAGACCTAAACAACCACATTCAATCACCAGCCCTAGCTACAAACCATATCCTGACAATATCCACTCACTAATACAACATCATACACAAACAAATCCACACATTATTAACAGAAAACTACCTAAGAAACAGACCACCAAACAACATTTAATAAAAAACATACACCAAAAATAACACCAGATTCAACTCCTTCCAGAACTAGCCAGTCATCTTTTGGCCAAACTAAGATGCGGTCACCACCCAAACTTTCAATATTACAAACACAGATTCAACCTCAGCCAAACCACTACACCAAATTGTAACCAGGCCATTGAAAATACATCCCATTTTCTACATACCTGCCAATCTAATCTTTACCATAGCAATCTGGAATATTTCATCCCGTGGATGATGACCTCTGGACGAAGGCGGTTGCGGCGGTGGGGTATCTGGATGCGGTATGGTGACCCTCAGGAATGAGAAAATAAAGAAAGTATATATATATATATACTATTATATATATATATATATATAATATACTATATATATATATATATATATATATATATATATTATATATATATATATATATATATATATATATATATATAATATATATATATTATATATATATATATATATATATATATATATTTATATATTAATATATATATATATTATAGTCGGATTATAATAAGATATTTCTTCGCATGGTTTATAGAGCAACAGGCTAGCAACTCTTCCGGTTCCTTTTCGCTTTATTGCGTTTTATTCTCTTGACCAGCGTTATGAATCTTTATTTGCGCCTAGAAGCAAGATCTTCGTGAGAGCTTCGTTGTGGTTGAGAACGAGTTTTTAGTGACGGCGAAGGCGTATTATGGATATAGAGTAGAATTGGCTAGGTTCTACTGATGTAGAGGGCGAAATTTAGGCCTTACAGATGAGGTGTTTTAACGGATTCGATGGTACTGGCGTCGGAAACCATTGCGCCGAGAATGGTTCTTCTAGAGTGAATCTAGGGTTAAGCCCGTTTCTGGCAGAAGAAGAGATGCTGGTGCCAATGCACAAGGCGAAAGCCCTTCCTGTGAGTTGTTTTGAATATATATATATATATATATTATATATATATTACTATATATATATATATATATATTATATATTATTTATATATATATATAATATATATGATTATATATATATATATTATATATATATATATATATATATATATATATATAGTATTATATATTATATATATATTGTTATGTACGATATATACTATATATATTAATATTATATATATATATATATATATATATATATATATATATATATTATATATAATTTATATATATATATATATATGAAGCGACTGCGGTGGAGATGGACGCATTTAGAAGAAATGAGAAGAACAAGAGAAGATTTGGAAGAAAGGAATTTGGAGAAAGAGAGCCAACGCAACACAAGAGCTTGCACGAGGGATCAGAGTTTGAGTGCTGGAGAAGGAGATGGTTCCTGAGAAAACATTTGTTCAGACATATCTAAGGATTTAGAAAAAAGGAAATTTCAATACAAAATTTTATAAAACTAAAAAAAAAGTAAAAAATATTTTAAATTTTTGGGAAAAACACGAAAATTTAAAACTTTGTTTTACTTTATTATATAACAAAAGTTAAGTAAATTATAAATTAACAAACATCATTTTGGATTTAGTTTATTTATTATAAGAAGATAAGAAGATGGACATTCGGCGGAGTCGGCTCGTAAAGGTCAAGAAGGAATGGATCAAGCACCAAAATCGCGTCCGGTAGCTCAGCTGTTAGAGCAAATTCTCGCCCAACTAAGAGGCGAAAGACCAGGTTCGTTCACTGGTCACGGTTTCGTCTGAGTGTGGTTACTTTCTTCTTGGTCCGTCTTGCTCAACTTAAAAATTCGAGCACACCCCCTAAACTAGATTATGGGCTTTTTTTCCGTGAGTTTGGTGGTGTCAACTGTAAAAAGAAAAAAAAATATATATGATTATATATATATTATATATAATATTATATATATATATATATATATATATATATATATATATATATATATATATATATATATATAGTGTTAAGTTTATATTTATATTGTTAATGGTAATGTATTATTATTATTATTATTATTATTATTAATTATTATTATTATTATTGATTATTTATTATTATTATTATTATTATTATTATTGTTATTACTTTTTCATAAAAATTTTTTTAGTATTTTCTTCTTATTATTATTTAATTATTATTATTATTATTATATTATTATTATTATTATTATTATTATTATTATTATTAATTACTATTATTATTAATTATTATTTATTAATTATTTTATATTATTATTATTATTATTATTATTATTATTATTATTATTATTATTATTATTATTATTATTATTATTATTATTATTATTATTATTATTATTATTATTATTATTATTATTATTATTATTATTATTATTATTATTATTATTATTATTATTCATTATTATGTTCTTATTATTATTATTATTTTATTATTATTATTTTATTATTATTTTATTATTATTATTATCTATTATTATTAATTAATTTTAATTATTATTATTATTAATTATTATTATTTTATTAATATTATTATTAATTATTAATTATTATTATTATTATTATTATTTATTTATTAATTATTATTATATATTTTATTATTTATTATTATTATTATTATTATTATTAGCATTGCAGGTCACATTGTTTTCCCTTACTCAGAGTTTCATTTTTATGCCTCGACAAAGTTTGCTGTTTTAGCCTTGACTGAAGGTCTTCGGCAGGAACTCGAAGAACTACAATCTAAAATTCGAATTTCGGTAAGACTTTATCTTTAACATAAAAGTATACCTTATAGTTAAGGTAAGCCATTTTCGTTTTGGCATTTGTGCTTACGAAACATAAGAAATGCTTGAGTTTGCGTTCGTTTTTGTCAAACTTTGCGAAAATCGTGAAAAATGCTCACCAAGGAATTTCCTTAATTCTGTAAGGTCGCTATTTCGGCAAGCAACGGGAAATAGCAACCTTACAGAATTAAGGAAATTTCTTACGTTTGGTGAGCATTTCTTACGATTTTGCGCTGTTTGACAAAAAACGAATGCAAACTCAAGCATTTCTTATGTTTCGTAAGCACAAATTCAAAAACGAAAACGGCTTTAAATTGATTCACTGGAAAAGTAGGTTTAAACTCGGCCAGTATTTATAAACACTCTTTTAGGAAACATTTTCGCATATGTTACTAAAGTGGCCTTTCTTGTTTGAAATTCGTGGTTATAAACACTACAAGAAAAACTATTCATCATTTAAGAGCAAATGCTGATTCTAAATTTCACGAAATGTTTGAATCTTCACTGGAACTGGCAGCTCATATAAATATTGAAATAACAGTACGGTCAGCGTTTAGATTAGGTGACACCTGTATCTAAAAAACTATGATAGCTACGCAAAAACTGAATACATTTTTGAAATCAACGAACATTGTAATGCCGGAAAATGATGAAAGAAATTAAATGAAGGGCGATAAAAAATAAAAATAAAAATAATAAATAGGTTTTGATGTACGACAATTCTCGCGTTCCCCCAAATTTTTGAAACATGAGCCGCCCAATATTAGGCTCACCAGATATCTTGAAAAGTACGACTTGTATCAGATGGAATAAAGAAATTAGTATTTTTTAATTTATTAACGTAAATGCATGGCTACGCATCCCTTACCCCCGACCCGTGAGTGCTGGTGAAATAATTTTAAAAATATATAAAAACTATTTTTTATGCAAAAAAAAAATAAAAATCATGATTTTTAAAGGTAACATTAAAATATTTAAATGATATAAAGAAAACATATATTTTTATTTTTAACATGTTTAAATTAAGGTTTCAAACGTAGATGGTATCTTAGTTTTTGGAGTTATTTATTAAAAATAATAATTATTAAAAAAAATTTTGTTTCCTGCATTAAATTGTTCGCTGATTTAAAAAATGCATTCAGTTTTTATTTAGCTATCGAAGTTTTTCAGATACAGGCGTCACCTAATCTAAAAGCTGGCCTAGCAGTACCAAGAACAGCTGGTCTTCAGAGGTATCGACCCAATCCATCTTTTACAGATCCGGAGACGTATTATCGAATAAGTTTTTATACTATGTTTAGACGATATATTCCCTCCCTATATGCAAGGTTTTTAACTCACCAAGACACTGTGTCACCTCCTCAGTAACTACTCCAGCCAGCTGTGACGTTTCATTTAGCAAAATTCAATCAGAATTCGAATTCTACAGAGACGACTTGATTGATTCTTACGATAAAGAATTCCTGGGAGAGAGGGAATTATGGATACAAAAGTGAAAAGGACCTCGAGAAAAACCACTCGCGGGATTAGAAGAATGCACCGAAAACTTGTTTTCAAATATATAGATTGCTATACTTTCCGTTTCTACAGCTTCAACTGGACGACGAAAACTAAAATTAGTTAAAATTAAATTATATTTTAGTAACACAAACAAGAGAAAATATTTTGAAGGACTTTCTTTTACTCTTTGTTCATATTGACTTGACTCTAGAAATCACCAACGATCAATCCATCGATCATTTTGCTGAATCCGGGAATGAACAACGTTTGTAGATTGTTCTATAAAATCTAGCTAAAAATTAAAACTATTTTGTTGATAATTATTTTTCCTACTATTCCATTCTTAGCAAAAGCATTGGAATTACGTAACCTATAACGGTTTTTGTTAAGAAAGCAAAAATTAAAAAAAAAATAAAACTAAGTTGAGATTGTAAACAAAAAATTGAGGTTATTAACCAATGTTAAAATATTGATCAAATAAAATTTTATGTTCTTTTATATTCTTATAATAATAATTTTAAATTTACGCAAAGCTGAATTTTTTCCATCTTTCCTAATTCTCTTAAAAAAAAATCTCTCAATTCTCTCTAGTACATTACATTTCACATACAAATTCTAGGGGAAATCTAAAGTATCTAAATTTCCCCCTCAAAACATCAATTTATATCAACCCGAGATAAGGGGGGCGGGAGAATTCAAGCCCACCTAACCTCGAAAAAAATCCTTCGTAAGTAAATGATTTACGTCAATGAAATTTTGGCGAAATTTCAAGTTCGCTCAATGAGTCAATATATTGCCATATTTTTTTAAATAGTATTTTCTACATTTTCTTAATCCATATATTATCCCCTTTTTAATTGTTTCATCAATCTAAATGGATTATTATTATTTGTTGAATTAAAAAATCCTAATATATTCATATACAACATTTCATTTTTTATGTGATATAAATATTTTCAGAGCAGTTTAAAACGTATCTAAATAGGAGAATAAATATATATAATTGTCCTCCCTCTAAATATTTGATTTTCTTCTAAGCTCGAAAGAAAATTATTTTTGCAAGGGAAACTTGTGCTTTTTATATTTATTTCATTCTTGATTTTTCTTAATAAATTTATCATATTTAATTCCTATACTAAATGTTCTCTCTCTCTCTCTCTCTCTCTCTCTCTCTCTCTCTCTCTTCTCTCTTCTCTCTCTCTCTCTCTCTTCTCTCTCTCTCTTTTCTCTCTCTCTCTCTCTCTCTCTCTTCTCTCGTTCATTCTCTCTCTCTCTCCCCCTTCTCCTCCTCTCCCTCTCCTCTCCTCTCCTCCCTCTCTCTCTCCTTTCTCTCTCTATCTCTCTCTTCTCTCTCTTTCTCTCATATTATATATATTATCATATATATATTATATATATATATATATATATATATATAATATATATATATATTATAATATATATATATATATATATATTAGTATATATAATATATATAAATATATATAATCATACCCGCCTTCTTTTCCTAAGACTGGGGGAAGGTGCGTAACATGCACCGGAAACAGAAAAAGTAGAAGAATCGACGCAAGTCGAAAAGAAAGCCCAGCTTACCGCCCTCTTATACTTTTTAGTGATGATCGGCGGCAGTCAGAAACCACCCAAGAGCTTCAAGGGACCGCGACGGAGACCCTCACAATGGCATTTCGTCAATGTGGGTTCATCCTTTGGCCCAGGGTTCATCCCATGGACCCTTCACAAAACCCCGCCTTCACTCCTATTATGCGCTTTTTTTCTCGCCTGTGCCAAACTCACATTCTTTCCTCCAGGCATTCCCTTTACTACTAATCCACTTTTTCTTCGGTCTCACAGCCGATCGATTCATTTCCCACACACTCACCACTATATATTGCATCGCTTAAACCAACGTATCATCCATCCTTTCCACCTGACCAAACCATCTCAAAGTAGTTTTCATTTATTCTTTCCTTTACCCCTTTCTTCACACACACAACTCTCTAATACGTTCATTCTCATTTTATCAATTCTTCTCACACCTAACAAGCCCGTACATCTGAACACATTGAACTTTAGGTCTATACCTCTTATTCCAGACCATAGTCTCACTACTATACATTAACACAGGTAACAACTGCCTCATGTAAGACCCTAGCGCACTCAAGACTTTGTCTCTTTCATCCACTAAGCATTTTAATTGCACCAGGACACCTTCCTGCCATTCACAACCTTCTTATTACACTCTGCATCATCCGTTCCCTTTTCATCCAACACATATCCTAAATATTTAAGCTCAGACACTTGTTCCAGCTGCTCACCATCTAGCCTAACTTTACACCGAGGACTCGTCGCTCGAACTCATACCACCCGGTAACCTTACTCTTATTTATGTTTACTTTCAAACCAATCCTTTTACATCACCCTGGCAAATCTATCTACCATTCTTCTCAAGGACAGGGTCCAATATTAGGCCAGAAAGACACCATTTTTGCCCCTCCTAAAAATGGACATAAAATTCTTAATTTTCAGTCAATTTTGATGGGAAAAAAAAGCAAACTGTAGCTTTTCCTAACCTCTAAAACGTCGTTTTCGAGTGTTTTTCTGTGTCTATAGTCATTCTTTCAGATTTTTTAATTTTTCAAAACCTATGTTTTTGACATTTTTAGCTTCAACTCCTACAATTTTTTTTTTGAAATGACTTTAAACTTGAAATATGCATAGATGGGTCCATTACCTACAAAAGTCACGAAGTACTTTTTTGATTTTTTGAAATTTGTGCTCAGCAATGTCCAATTTCAAAATCCACTTTTTTATGATTTTAAAATGAAAAATTGCGATAACTTTTTTTCTGCTCGTGCGAAATGGATTAAATTCCCAGAGCATGTGAAGTCAAGGGAAATGCACATTTTTTACCTAAATAATTTCTTTGTATATGCGGTAGTTGTGGATTTGTTCATGGAACAAATTTTCCCAAAAATATTTTTTGGAAATTTTAAAAAATTTTCTTTTGAGTATACAAAAAAATTATCTAAGTAACAAAAGATGTATCTCGGCCGACTATATTCAATCGTATAAAATCTTGTTAACATGAGCTTTCGATCAGATCGAGGTCCTCCTTCAGATGTTTCTATACAATCTCTAAAAATTTGATCTTGATCGACAAGTAGAAAAAAAATATATCAATATTTCAGAAATAGAGGTTTTTCAAAAAAACATCTTTTTTTGAAGAAGTGAAGTATTAATATATATATTTTTTCTACTTATCCGATCAACATCAAATTTTCCGGGCTTGTATGGTCGGGCGAGATACATCTTTTTTACTCAGTTATTTTTTTTGTATACTCAAAAGAAAACTTTAAAAAATTTCAAAAAAAATATTTTGTGGAAAATTTGTTCCAAGAACAAATCCAAAACTACTGCATATACAAAGAAATTATCTAAGTAAAAAATTTGCATTTTCTTTGACTACATATGCTCTGAAAATTTCATCCACTTCGCACGAGCAAAAAAAAAAAAAAAAAAAAAAAATTATTGCAATTTTTTTTTTAAAACAAATAAATGGGTGTTGAATTTGGATATTGCTGAGTACAAATTTCAAAAAATCAAAAAAGAACTTCGTGACTTTTGTAGGTAAGGGATCCATCTATGCATATTTCAAGTTTGGAGTCATTTCGAAAAAAAAATTGTAAAGCTGAAGCTAAAAAGGTCAAAAACATAGGTTTTGAAAAATTAAAAAATCTGAAATATTAACTACAGACACAGAAAAACTGACTGAAAATTAAGAATTTTATGTTAATTTTCAAGTGGGGGAAAAATGGGGTCTTTCTAGCCCAATATTGGACCCTTAAACTCTCTTCAGATTCGTCACACAAAACTAAATCATCCGCTTAAAATAGGTAGGGCACCCTCCACTCTCTTCCATCCTCCGTCATTCTAACACCATCCCCTCACACCCCCACCTCTAATTCTTTCATAACCCATCCATATCAGTTGTAAATAAACCAAGGATACAAAACAAATCCCAGCATCACTCAGATATTAATATTAAACCAATCACTTTCGACTCCATTTATTCTTACACACACTTCACTATCGTCATACATACTTCTGATTCCATTCAGAAGCTTAACACCAACGCCATATATCACTAACACCTGCCATAGAGCTTTCCTATTAATATTATCATACGCCTGTTGCAAATCCATAAAACCTAAATACAATTTATTCTTCTTCTCTCTCTCATTTTCTCAATCATTTTTTCAAAAATATATATATATATATATATATATATATATATATATATATATATATATATATATTATAATATATATATATATATATATATATATATATATGTAGCTTGTCTATTAGTTGTGAAATGTCACACAATAGGTACGATGATTCATTGATTGTTTGTTATAGGGTTATCAATTACGATGACGTTATTTCTTGAAAACAACTTCGATAGGAAATCTGTAAATAAAGTTGAGGAGAATTCTTAAATATATGTATTTCTCTGAAGGAAACCAAGATAATGAAGTTCAAGTCAAGGAGAGGGTGACGCTAAGTGGAGGAGCTGTTCTAGGGGTGTTTATAAATACGGGTCTCAGATAGTAAACCCACCTCAAAATTTAGTTTTGAAACCTTAATTATTCATGGTGGAAGATGAAAACTTATTCTGAAGTATATGATACAGTTGGAAGAATTATAAACAAAAGAACTCTGTTGGAAATATTAAAATGTTTATCTTTCCACCAGATGGTTTTACTGCAGCACCCAGTTTATACTGTATCTAAGAGTAATTAAAGACTTTATGTTGGATAGTCTGTGGTGCTGCTTAGTTAAATTGCTTACCTTTGAGATATTTGGATGGATGAGGTTCTTTTTATTTTAATTAGGTCTATCTTCTTGCGAAAAGAGTGGCTTTACAGCCTTGAAGTTAAACCTTTGAGGAATAGATATCTGTAGTTAGTGTGTGGGTTGCTGTAATTATCGTAATGAATTGCACATGTTCATACATTTACTACGTCATATTATATATGAGAAAATACACGTATTATGTCTGCTGCTAATGAATATTTTTTCCTTTATATAGCAAGTGAGCCCAGGGATAATTAAAACAAACTTTTACTCAAGATTTACGTCAGAGAGGATGGATGAACTTCACAAAGTATTGCCACCTTTGGAACCGGAAAACATAGCGGATGTTATTGTACAGTTATTGTCTTTCCCGCCCAATGTTGAAGTATGTTATCAAAATCCGTTTATTCATTCTTTTATTAAATTATTAAATATGATTATTTTGCCCATTTTGTTGATTACTATCTACTTCAATTTTACAATTCAGGTTATTGTAAAACTTTTAAAATTAATTTGATTATCCATCGAGAGTTTAAAAATTCTAATATTATTTTCTCATTGCAGGTACGTGACATAATTGTGGCTGGCAAATACTAAACTTTATGCTTTATATAAACAGTGAACAAATAAACCTTTTAAAAATATTTTCACTGTATTTCATTTCCCCGAAGTTTAGTTGAGCATTTAGTATCAATAGTTTTGCTATTTTTAAAATACTATTATTATTTTTTAACAATTTTGAAGCATTTTTGAAACTACTGAAACCATTTTGGTGTCTATTTGACGGAACAGAAAGCCATTGCTCCTTTCAAATGACCTTTCCTTGTAAGATCGATACTTCGTATATACAAAAACCTTTAATGGTTTATCCTATTACCAGTCATTTATGACAGTAGTGTTCCGTTGGTTTGAAGAAGATAACCATAATCAGGGCTAGGTATGTAATTTTTATACACACCTTCTGCTCTGAAATATTGACTCATTACCATGCTCGAGAATAAAGTACAAATCAAGAATCATTTAGAAAGATTTAGAATTTGGAACTGATGAAGAAAGTTCTTGACATAGACTGCAGTGTAAATAATTATTTATACCTCGTTAGTTAATCTAATAGCGTAGTTAGTTCTCTCTATATTAAAAAAAATGTTTAAACGAGAGGAAAACAAAAATTAATTATTTGGAACAATGTAATATGAGCAAAACGCATTTCCAAAACTTAATCATTCAGCTAATAGTAGTAATGACATTTAATTAAATGTGTTTATTACAAAAATTAAATAGTTTTCAGTCATAAAGGCTGCAGTTATGAATAAAAAATTTAAAATTTAAAATCTCATCAATTGCGATAAGAACCTTAACGACTGAAACATTTTGAACGTGCGATAATAGTGAAAGATATGTTAACTATTGGAGGTGTAGATTTAAGAACATAAGAAAATAGTGATAGTTAAAAGCCACATGGGTCTATCAAAACTTTCAAAGTCAAAAATGACATTAAAGTCTTTATTTAAATTTTCACCATGTAAATTATTAATCCAACCCTATAATTACAAATGCAGCAAGCAATTTATTAAGCCAAATTATAAATAAATTTGTCAACTAAGGTAACATTCAAACCAAGTACCCAATACCACGAAGGACTGTCAAAATACCCAGCAATCAATGTCTAACTGCAAAGCTGCCAATAAGACTTAGTCATGGTACACTATATTCAGACTATTCAGCTCATGCAATATATTTAGACTTCAACAAAGCCATTGATAAGGTACCCCATATAAGGATGATGCAAAAGTTATCACAGTGTGACATAGGTTGAGTGGCTAAAAATAGAAAGCAAGTGTACTACTGTATAGCAATAAATTATCATGGGAAATGGTGATGAGTGGCTGCCCTCAGAGATATGTGCTGGTGTCACTATTGTTTCTTATACACTGTATATAAATGATCTTGACCATGGAGTTTTAAATGCAGGTTACTAAGTTTACAGATGATACCAAAGTGATTACCTCTAAGGAGCATTGATGGATGTATGAAGATTCAAAATGATCTTGCGCTGGGAATTACAGTATCTTGTTATCATTCAAATGTTTCTCTATACGATTTTTTGTAACTTTTCAAAATTTTTACAACCAAAGATGTTAAACTAACTAGCTTATAATTTCCAACATCTTCCTTAATACCATTCTTATAAATAGGCACAACGTATGTCATTTTCCATTCTTCCGGTACCTGACGAAACGAAAGAGATCATTTAAAAATTAGATATAATGCCTTCGCAAATACTGTTACTACTCTCCTTCAGAATTCTATCATATACACCTTCAGAACACGCAATTTTACTTCTGATCAAAATAGTTCAGTAATAATTCAGTTTATCTTACTTCAATTTCAAACGTTGTAAATCTATTCCTTATTTGCATACCAGAATTATTAGTCTCTAAAGTCTAAACTATTTGCAATCTTTTTCTCAGTAAAAACTGAATCGTGTCAGTCTCTGTCTGTGTGTGTGTGCTGTCTATGTGTGTTTCTATGTTTCACCGCTAGTCCTTCTCTCTCTCTCTCTTCTCATCCTCTCTTCTTCTCCTCTCTCTCTCTCTCTCTCTCTTCTCTCCTCTCTTCTCTCTCTCTCTCTCTCTCTCTCTAAAATTTTCGTACGTTTCCTTAAAAAAAGGCAAAATATTTATTAAAACAATATTTTCCAAATACAATATATATATATATATTAATATATATATATATTAATATATAATACAATATATTAGTATAGTATATTATATATATATATTATATTATATATATATATTATATATATAAATATAAATATATATTATATATATTATATAATGTAATATATATATAGTTTTAATATATATATATTATATATATCCGCAATTTGTCTGATAAGACATATTAACAAAATACGAAAAATATTAATAGAAATGGAAATAATCTAATTAATTAGATGAATCCTAATTAAAACTAGGATTAAAAAAAAAAGATAAAAAGTTTGATGTCAGCGTGCGAGTGGCTGCGTACTGTGAGGCTTTTGTTTCCTTTTAGTTTTGGTTTTTAGAGAGCGGACCATCATAGCGAAGGCATATCGCCGTCCATCGGCAGACAAAATACTGTCCCCTTCGGCTATCACGAGCTCCAGGAAGCGAACCAACCTGCTACGAGAGTTGTGATACTCTCTGTTTCCCCTTAAGTGACGCACTGCCTAAAATGGAGAATTTCTCACTTGGAAGGGTTAGATTACGCTCCTTCAGTAGATGAGTAATCAGTTCGAAAGCGAAAATCTGATAACGATTTATTCTAATAATAATAATAGATAAATAATATAATAATAATAAATAATAATAATAATAATAATAATATAATAATAATAATAATAATAATAATCATCAATAATATATAATAATATAATAATATAATAATTTAAAATAATAATAATAATAATATAATAATAAAAATAATATATAATAACTAATAATAATAATAATAATATATAATAATAATAATATGGAGAAGAGAAGGAAGAAGGAAGAGAAGCAAGAAGAAGAAGAGAGAAGAGAGAAGAAGAAGAAGAAGAGAAGAAGAAGACAAAGAGAAGAAGAAGAGAAGGAGAAGAAGAAGGAAGAGAGAAGAAAGAAGGCAAGGAGAGCAGAGAGAGGAGAGAGAAGAGAAGAGAGAGAATTGGTTAGCAGTAAAGAATTTTTTTGATTTCTCTCCAAAATATTTTTTTTCCTTTTTTTTTATTTCATTAGTATAAATTCAACAAATTTTGAATTTTTTCTTTTTAACGTAATGTTTATATATATTATATATATAATTATATAATATATATATATATATAATAATATATATAATATATATATAATATAATATAACTTATAATATATATATATAATGATATATTATACAAATATATATATATATTATGTAGCTATATATAAGTATATATAATATATTATATATATAATTTATATATTATATATATATATATATATATTATATATATAATATGTATATTATATATATATATATATATATATGTATAATATAATTATATATATATATAATTTATACTTAATATATATATATATATAATATATATAATATATATATATATATATATATATATATATATATATATAATCAAGCCACTTCTCTCCCAAGGATGGGGTAAGGTGCGATACAATGCACTGGAAACAAGTAAAGAGAATCTGACGCAAGTCGAAAATAATCCCAGCTTACCACCCTTTATACTCCCATTGTGCAGAACTCGTTGCAGTCAGAGAAAATCCCCCTAGAGCTTCATGGGACTTCCAGCAACGGATCCTCACTATGGTATCTCGTCAATGTAAGGGTCTTCTTAAAGGCCGCTGGTATGCACAACCATCTCCTCAACAAAACCCCACCATTCATCCATGTATTCCACTTTCTTCTCGCCTCTTGCTAAGCGTCTCCTCTCCCATTGCATTCCTTTACTGACTTAATCCACGTTTTTCTTCTCGGTCTCCCAGCTGGTCGATTTCCAGCAGCACGTCAACCCACTATCATCACTTCTACCAACCGATATCATCCATGGCTAGGCCATATTATCATCAATGACAAGCCAGCTCAACGACTTCATTTATTCTCTCCTTTACCCCTTTCTATCATGAATAATACACTTCTCTAGATACGTTCATTCCTCAAATTTTTTTTAATTCTTTCTCACACTTAAACACGCTCTAAGCTGTCCATCCGCTGAACATATAGTTCTTTAGTATCTATACCTTATATATTATAATATATTATTATATATTATATATATATATATATATATATATATATATATATATATTATATATATATATATAATATATATATATATATATATATATATATATATATATATATATATATATTATATATATATATATATATATATATATCTATATATATATATATAGTATATATATATATATTATACATATATATATTATATATATATATTAATTATATATATATATATATTACGAATTGAATTATTGGACTCAATTGAAAAATAAGAATTATTATGTGTATGTTTATCTGTTATGATGGAGGCAAATGGATGGAAGGAGGGAATATGAAGGAGTGTAGTCCTGGAAAGTCCACAGCTGCTCCATGTTTTAATACTTACTTACTGTCTTTACTGTCCTCCCCCAGGAAGGTCCTGGTCTTGTAGAAAACCACGACCTGTTTTAATATTATTATTATTATTTTTATTTTTTGGAGCAGACAGTTAAGATGGGTGCAAGGGTCAACTGAGCTAGCGATAAGATGCAGTTATTGTCATCTCGTAGATATCTCAATTTGACAATTCCCAGAATTTGTAAAGTAGACATTTATTCTTAGTCTACAAAGGATTTCCTTTTATTGATTCTTTAGCTAGTTTAAGATGAAGGGTTGAATATTCTCGGTGTTGAGACTCTTTAATAAATTACCGAGTTAGTTTACCATTCAAAAGGTGTCAGAATATACAATTAAAGAGTGGAGTGTGTATTTAGTGGTTGAAAATGGTCAGCAAGTAGGGTTTTGTGTTATCTCTAGTCTCTACCCTCCGTGCAGCAAAAGAATTAGCTCTGTTGGTTGTGGTGAATAGTAGTGATGAAAGGTGATGCTCATAATACAGTATCAGACTACTTTGTGAGAAAATCATAAGATACAGTTTCCGATTTTGATTTTCTAATTTGTTGATAATTGACAGTAAATTGTTTGGCAGAGGACTTGCACAGGGTATCAAGAGATCGTTTTCTTCATGATTTTGTAGTTGGTTGAAATATATTGAAAATCTTAATACGTTGAGAGTATATATATGACTTGGAATTCCAAAATAAAATTAATGTTACTATGAGTTGGTATAGGAGAGTCACATAAGTTTTCAGGAGAAAACTTACAACCTTCTAAATATTAAATAAAAAAAATTTTCTTATACTTTTTATACTGAAATTTTTTTTAATACTTTTTTTTACACTTTATACACGGGGGCAGAGCTCCCGTATACTTATTTTTGTAAAAATGAATTTGTATGTGAATTGAAAAAATAAAAAAAAAATTTTATAATTTTTATTTCAGTCAGATTTTATACTCACTCCATTTGAGTAAATTTCAATTTACGCAAACATTTTTTAACTATTTCATTTTGTATGCATAATTTTATATTATAATATATATTATATATTATATAGTATAAATATTATATATATATATATATATATATATTAATATATATATATTATATAATATATATATAATAATATATATAGTATATTTATACTATTAATATATATATATATATATATATAATATATATATATATATATATATATATATATATATATTTCAATTTATTTTACCTTTAACCGAGGGAAAAACAATATTTACATCATTCCTGCAACTTTTTCTTTTTTAAAATTAATTAATACAAAATTATACGTAAACATGGTTATATATATATATATATATATATATATATATATATATATATATGATATTATATAATATATAATATATAATATATATATATATTTATATATATATATATATATATATATATATATATATATTAATAATATATTAGGCAGTCTGCCCGAATAGCATCATGCTAATACAAGAAAATCCTATCTAACCAGATACAGGGAAAATAAATAACATTTTTTATTTCAGCAGCAATTTCCATAGATGAAATTAAAAAAGATTGTCCTATTCTGTGGTTTACGAACTCCGTCAGTTTGATTTTTTTTTTTTTTTATTTTTTTAAAAATATATCGGTATAACTAACAGATTTGAATTTAGGGTTATCGGACTGATCATAAGTTCAAAGTTATTTTTAAATAATTTTTTGTAAAATTAAGCAATGCTGATATTTTTCGAAAATGCAATCTATTTCGAAAAGTACAACACTTACAGAAAAAACCAATTACATATATGGAATCAGCTTATAAAGCATATTACAAAAAATAATAATAATAATAATAAATATTAAGGGGCCCGAGCAGACGGGGGACAGGGGGGGGGCGTTTTCCATCCCGTAGGGGAGGGGCGGAGACCCCCGCGACACAAATAACAAAGAGCGGGGTTCCGGAGACCTCTCCGGAGGGAGGTGAATAGTCCTCACTCTGTCGTTCCCATGCGGAAGGCCCGAGAGACCCGCTTCCTCCATCTTTTGCCGTTTAAACATTGGGTATTCTTTTGTTTGAAAAACCCCCAAAAACAAACAACAAATTTACTAAAAATTACTTTTTTTTAAAAAATTATTTAAAATATTCGAAATTTTTAAAGCATGTCCGTTACCACTTAAAATTCATTGTTAGTATATATACTTATGCATATATTTAAAAAACAAAAAAATTAAAACTGACGAGTCGTAAAACGGAAAAGGTCGCTATATATTTTTGAATCATGTCGTTACCACTTAAATTTGATTGTGGATAATATATCTGAAATATATATATATATACTATATTAATATATATATATATATATATTATATATAATTATATTATAATATAGATATATATTTATAATATTATAATATATATATATATATATATATATATATACTTTATATATATATTATAATATTATATGGTCACATCCCGAAAATTTCAGGCATGTAACTAGAAAAACTATAACAGCTAAACGAAAATAAATATCATTTTATTAATCAGGAGACATGTTTAACCGCAGAAATTAAAAAGAAATAAAAAATAACTGCTTTTTAAAAATTAAAATTGGAAAATCCTTGAAATATTACAGTTTTTTGACAATTCGATGATGCCGCTCACTACGAGGAGCGAGGAAAGTTGCCAAATGTTGAATTTTTTTTTTTTAAAAAACGGCAATTTCTTAGGATTTCTCTTGGGGAGGAAGAGTCGGGGTTTGCTCGGCGCTACCGGGGCCGAAACGGGTGGACGTCGGCCCGCGCTGTCCTGCGTCAGCAGCTCGAACCCCTAAGAAGGATATACAAAGAAAAAAAATAAATAATTTCTCCACATTATATTATAAAGCAACATTGTTGGCAACTTTTCTCTCGAGACGGCAGCTTTCAAAGTCTTTCAAGTCAATCAGAGCCTCACTTTTTAACTAATATTAGTATGGAGTTATTAATAAATATTAGAATAAATTAACATTTTTTTTTAATTTCTGCGGTAAAAATGTCTTCTGATTAATAAAACTGATATTGTATTTTCGTGTATATGTATATGTATATTCTAGTTACATGCCGGAACTTTTCGGGATGCTGACCTATATATTACTATATAATATATATTATATATATATATATATTAGATATATTATATATTATATATATATATATTATATTATATAATATATAAATTATATAATATATATATATATATAATTATAAATATATTGTGGAGATTATATGCAAAATATAGAAATCAAATTACAAAACTCAAAGCAGTAGTAAAACAGACAAAGGTCAAAAAATTATTTTATACCTAATATTTATTAATAAACCTTAATAAATATTATAATCTTAGGGCTGGCAGCGTACCCTTCTTAACCTTCATTCGCAGTAGTTTACTACGGAGACTCAAGAGTGTTCCAAATAGTTGTGTTTTTATTTAGGATCTGGAGAAATGTTAATGTTTTCTTTTATTTCCCTTTTTAGACCGACGGAGGGACAGAAGGGGGACGAAGTCCCCCCGGCGTCCGGTAGGCCGAGAACCCCCGACTCTGTCATCTTTCTGGTTTACCCTTGGAATCTCCTTTTAGTTAAAAAAAAAAATCGCATTTGCGACATCACTAATTTTCTCTCGTATCATGGAGCTCCTTCGTTCTTCTCAAAAATTTCTCATTATAATACAGTCTTGGAAAATGAAGGAGATTATTAAAGTTAAAAAAAAACGTTATTTTGTTTTTTTTTTAATTTATGGATAAAAAATGTCTCCTGATTAACAAAATTTTTTTTTTCCGTAGCTGATTTTCGAGGTTTTTTTTGTTACATGCATGTTCCTTTCGGGAGGCTGACCATGAATATCTATATATATGTTATATATATAATAATATATATGATAATATTATATCATTATAATATATTATTATATATATATATTTTATATATATATTATATATATATAAATATTATATTTAATATATATATTAGTATTTATTATATATATATTGGTCCGCGACCCGAAAGTTCAGGCAATGTAATAGAAAACATATAACAGTACATCGAAAATAAATTATCATTTAGTTAATCAGGAGACATTTTTGCCCAGAAATTAAAAAAAAAATAAAAAAATACGCTTTTTTAAAAAATTAAGAATTTTAAAAATCTTGAAAATATAACAGTTTTTTTGACAATTCGATGATGCCGTCACTACGACTGATGACGGAAAGTTGCCACATGTTGATTTTTATTTTTTTTAAAACGGACAAATACCCACGGGTAAACAAGAACGATAGATAGAGTCGGGTTTTCTCGGCCTTCCGGGGGTCGACGGGGGGGGACTTCGTCCCCGTCCTTTCTGTCCTTCCGTCGGCTCGAACCCCTTAAGAAGGATATAAAAAGAAAAAAATAATATTTTCTCAAATTATATTATAAAGCGACATTTGGCAATTTTCTCTCGAGACTGGAGCTTTCAAGGTCTTTCAAGTCGATCAGAGCTGCACTTTTTACTAATATTAATAATGAGGGTTTAATTAATAAATATTAGAATAAAGTTAAATTTTTTTTAATTTTTCTGCGGTAAAAAATGTCTCCCTGATTAATAAAATGATTTTTATTTTCGTGTATATGTTATATAGTTTCTAGTTACATGCCTGAACTTTTCGGGAATGCTGGCCTATATATATATATATTATATATAATATTACTAATATATATATATATATATATATATATATATATATAATATATATATATATATATATATATATATATAATTATCATAATAGTATATATATATATAATATATATATATAATATATATATATATTATCGTAGCGTCTGGATTTAGCCGTCACTATATATCTTAAAACTTATAATGCTACATGTAAAAGGAATACATTGCTGAATGCTGGTCCAATGCTGGTCCAGAAAATGTAAAAAAAAAAAACAAATAAAAAAAATAAAAAAAAATTATATGTCAAAAACTACAATAGCTACAGCGAAAAGGAATAGCGATTTTTTGGAATCCTCGTAAAATTTGATAGGAAAAAGTAAATAAAAATAAAAAAATAAAAAATTATTGTTAATGAATAATTAAGGAAAAAAGGCTATTTAGAGACCTTTTTATTGGTTCTCGTTAAAATAAAGACTTTCTATTAATTTGTTTTTTTTTTTATCTAAAGAATTTACATATAACGTAACAAATAATCCCAAAACTCGGGGGTCTCTCGTGCCTTCCGGGGAAATACCGGGGTAGGATTATTTCCCCCCTCTCCGGGGAAGGGTAGAACCCCCGCTCTTGGTTATTTGGGTGTCGCGGGGTTTCTCCGCCCCTCCCTTACGGGTATGGAACACCCCCCTAATGTTTCCCCGTGCCGGTCGAGCCCTCTATTGTGCCGTATAAAATAAGAAAAAATTATTTTATTTTACATTTTCCTATGGGATAATTTTACGTTAGGATTCAAACATGTATCCTTTCGCTGTAGTATAGTTTTTGAGAATATTAATTTTTTTTTTTTTTTTTTTTTAAAAGACTTTCTGACTACGCATTGGACCAGCATTTCCACCAATGTATTCGTTTAAATCCTGTATGCTCTTAATATTTTTAATGATTACATAGTGCGTCTATGCCAGATTCGCTGGCCTATATGTATATATAATATATTA
>JABUQX010054321.1:0-48705 GCA_015478945.1 Trachelipus rathkii
TCAAAGAAACTGAGTTCTGTTTATTAGACTGTGAGAATTTCCTCCTTTTCTCGTTGCTCCGCTATACAAAGGTCTCATCCGCCCATGATGAGTACTGCTCTCATATCTGGAGGAGGGGGGGATCTGTTCACCCGCTTCTTGGACAGGGATCGAGTCAACGGCAAAAGACTTATTAAACGTTCTGCACTTTCCAGTTCATTTGACCCTCTATCTTTGCAAGGCGATGTTGGGCTTTATCTCTATCCTATATATACCGCATGCTCGTGAGAACTTATCACTCGTGTACCACCAACTTTTACGACGCCTTCGTAGCACATAGGTGCTGTATCTTCGCACGAAGTATGTGTTGACATTGGTAACTCCGGGCTAGTTCGCTGTGGTCTTCCTCTTTCCCACCACCCTCTGTTTTGTGAAATTCTCTTCCATCTTCTGTATTTCCTACGAATTTAATCCCCTCACTTTAAAGCCTGCGTCTGTGCTCATTATGCGTAATTTGCGCTAGGAGGTGAACTTTTGAGATAATCACCCCTCTTGAATAGGCTCTTGCCCGTGAGTGGTGTGACAACTGTAAAAAAATCGCCTGGAGGGCGCTGAGCAAATGAACTGATCTCCTTATTCCCCCCATCTAAAACATCATTCAGATTATCCCAGAAATCGTTCTCTCTTCAACATTACCTCTTCAACATTTGTGCAACCACACAAATTTTGATCTTTTCAAAACTTAAATTAACCTTTAGCACTCTAGTACTCACACACACAAAATCTACATAGCTCTCTACCACAACTCAGCTTCATCAGAATTGCAAATCCTTCTATCCCCCTCTCATTCCTCCCACAGCAACACAAACACATTTTCACACCACACCACTCATTTTTACCGTTTCCTTTCATCTTGTTTCAGTCACAGCGGACAAATCAAATTTGCCCTTTCTAAATTACATCCATCACCTCTCTCCTCATCTTCCCAACATTTATTCCTCTGAGCATTCATAATACAGATACATTCATACATTTTCGCCGAAGGAGAGAAGGGCGCTTCGTACTGCGTTACGACCTTCTCCGAGCATGCATTAACCATTCCTGGCAAAAAGATAAGTGAGTATAGGCAGCCAACCCAACTACCACCGTTCCCTTAGTCGCCTTCTACGACACGCAGGACATGAGATGTGTCGGCAATTTTTTCTCCCTACACGTATGGATTATAAGGGATAGGGATGTCTGTAAGATGTTGTCCTAGAAGAGGGGTGAATGAAGTATTGTTATATATATGTTGTCCAAGAGATGAGGTGGATATAACGCATAACCATAAAGATATTTCGCTAATTTTTTCATTGAGCTGCGAAAGGGTATTATATATATATATATATATATATATATATACTATATATATATAGTATATATATATCATATATAATTATATATATATAATTATATATAATCATATATATATATAATATATATATATTTAAATAATAATATATATATATTATATATATATACTAAGTATATATTATTATATAATATAGTTTATAGTATATATATACTAGTATATATATATATATATATATATATATATATATATATATATATATATATATATTATATATATTAATAATATTAAAATATATATATTATTTATTATTATTATATGTATAATTGAGTTTTAATATTATTCAAAAATTCTTAATATTTGCTCAATTAATCGGCAAAAAATCCGGCGAAAATTTGCGATGACGATGACGATGTAAAAAAAATATGCCGATTTTTGACGATTGACGAATTGACGACGGTTAACTAACTATATATAATATATATATATTAAATATATATTAATATATATATTATATATATTATATGATTATATATAATATATAGTATATATATATATATTATATATTATATATATATATTATATATATATATACTATATATAAATATATAATATTATAGGCTATATAGATATATATATATATATATATATAGTATACAAATTAAACAGCCAGCAAACTTTGAGGCAATAATGATAAAAATATCGGTGACAATAATAAATCATAAGATTAATAAAAATAAGAAAAAAGATCCTGACTTACCTCTAATACAAACGAAACTATTTTTTTTTTTTCATTTTGCATTCGCGATCAGAGATAATAATAATGAATAAAATCATGTTCCAAATCAAAATGACTAAGGAGGGTAATAATAATAGAAATGATGAAAAATCAGGATTACAATCAAAAGACTAAAAGAGTATGATAATAATAATAAAGATTAAAATTGTTTCCTTGGTTTGCGATAAAGCTTTTGAAATTACTACTACTATACTAAAAGCGTATCAAAATTATATCTTTCTCAGTTTGCAATAGTTTTTGAAATCTTACCACAACTACTACTACTAATAATAATAGGAAAGTTCAAAAAAAAAAATCAGTTTACACAAACAATTAATTGATACATTTTAATTATATTACCTATAAAGCTTTTTAGCTATTTCTAGGATTGCAATAATGCATTTAATTAAGGATAATAATAATAATAAGAAATATCGATAATGAAAAATTAACTCAGTTTGCGATAGAGCTTTTGAAATACTACTAATTCTAATAACAGGGTTCACACTTTCTGGAAAGTCAGGGAAAGTCAGGGAAAAAAAAATTGGTCAGGGAAAGTCAGGAAACGTTTTAAATATGCTGAAAGTCAGGGGAAATTCAAAAAAGTCAATGAAATTCAGGGAAAGTTTAAAATGTCCAAAAACATATGAAGAATGAATCATTGACCATGTTACATATTTTTTGATATAATTTTTTCCTTACTGTATAATTGTGAATGAGAGATGTATTTGATAAGTGAATGAAAAGGATGGGCGAGGAATGACATTCCATAAATCTACTTCTATCCTGTTTCTTTCTATTTTTAGTTCACTATTACCTACTATTCTTCCTATTCTGTTCGTAGAAGTTGTTCCAAGTTCATCCTTCCGATTGAAGGTGATTGGTATATGGATGTGTTTTAGACTGTATGACTTATGACTTAATCTGTTTATATCTTTTTCTTTTTAGGGAATTAAAATTTGTTGAGTGTTTTTTTTTTTTTTGAGTTGACGAAGGGATTTTTGATTTTTTTGCAGTTTAAGGTATGTTGAATATTTATTTATTAAAAATGAACCAAGCAAAGAAAAAAACTTAACTTTAAACGACCGAGTGGTTGGAGTCAAACTGACCTTGTTTCATTCTGTCACAGATTTACATGTCTCGTACTAAATATTATGGAAAGATTCTTAAGTCCAGTAAAATGCCTGCTACAACCAACAACTAAGCTTTTGCATTAGATTTACATTCATTCATTGAATGCCAGACTGTGCAAATCAAAATGACAGAAAAGATATTAGAAAGACTATCCTCTGAAGTACAAGCCTGTCCAATGCTCTCATCATTGGATCCTAGTATAGGTTTTTCATCAGCCAGAAACAAGGGAAACGAAAGATTTGATTATTGCTTAGAGGCATTGTTACACAATACTGAATCACAAGATTCTGTGTGCAAAGAAAAAGCACTATACTCTACTTTGAAGTGAAGCCATTCAACCCTTGAATTAAAATTCAAATATTTGGATGGTGATTGTCCTTCTAAGAGACTTTGATGAGTGTTTTTTCTTCTAATAGCACCTGAGAACAATGTTATGCGGATATGTGCAAAATTTTGAAAATTAGATGATATTTCGCATGGAAATGGCGACAGTGGAAGGAAGGGTTTTTCATAATAAGCAATGTTTAGTGAGAATCTGAAAGAACATAGTCTGATTTCTCAAAGGACAGTGCACAACTATAAGATTCATGAAAGTATTCATAAAGTTCCTATCACTCAAAAATGTTGACACAATGTAAGAGCTGCCCATAGAGATATGAAGAACATCTCAAAGTCAAAAAACAGAAAGAAAAAGAAAGAATAAAAGGTGAAAAAGGAATATTATCCATACAGATCAATAAACTTGAAGAGCAGAGAAAGATGTTAAAACGGAAGGCTTTAACAGAAGAAGACGCTTATAAAATCAAAAATTCAATGCTTGAGAAGAAAAAGTTAATCTAAATCTCCCCATTTAGAACTTTTGTGATTACAGTGGACGCTATTCACCTAGGCTATTAATGTAAGCTTTTAATTTATTTTCTTTTTGTATAAATAAAACTGTTTTCTTTTGAAAAAATAAAAAAAAGAAGTGCTTTGGACGGCTATGGGTAAGGTATAGGCTTATTACTAAAAAAAAAAATATTTTTTTAAATTCATCCATGATGATGAACAATTTAAGTAATTCAATAATTTAAATGTATGAACTGAGTAAATAGGCTGCAATAATAATTAATAGATATTTTATACACCAAAAATAACGAACACGCTGGTCAGGGAAAATTTGCAGATTTGGTCAGGGAAAGTCAGGGAAATCAAATTCAAAATTTTAGTGTGAACCCTGAATAATGTTAATAATAGGAAAGTTGAAATGTTTAGATTGCCCTCCCACATTTAATGTTAATTCTATTTATCAATTATAAAACTTTTAGCTGTTTCTATGATTGCAATAATGCATTTAATTAAAATAATAATAAGAATAACAATAATGAAGTCTTTCTTTATTTGTGATAGCCTTTTGAAATACTACTACTACTACTACTACTAATAAGAAAGTTAAAATCAATGTAGGTGCACTTGCATATTTAATGTTTAAATTCTATTTCAATAACTTTTTTAACCGTTTCTCGGATTGCAATAACTCATTTGATTAAAGATAATAATAATAATAATAATAATAATATTATCCTTACCAGTTAAATTCAGGAGTTATGGAAGTCAGTCCACACTTAGGTATAGGCACATTTTGGTCACAGATGAATGGAGTCAAGGTATTTATAGTAGTTGCGAGGTTGATAATGGTGATTAGCAAAGTGAGATATAGATGGGAGTTTGGACCCAGAAGATTAAAGTTAGACTTAATGAAAGAAAAGTTTGATATAATAATTGGAGATCAGTTTTTATCAATATATATAGATTATTACCAACCTACTAAATTTTTACCAATTGGTAAATTTTTCTAGAAAATATAAACAAAATGTATGTAAATCTGTTTAAAAAAAAAAAAAAATTTAAACTGGTTGATATTTTTTTACATTAAATGTTTATAGTTTTAATACAGTCTTTGTCTACTTTGGACTGGTGAATTATTCATAATTACCATAGATCCATCTAGGTTAGGTTTAGGCCTACAGCATCGCTGATCCATATAGGTTAGGTATCAGTTTAGGACCTTCCTAGTTCAGGTTATGATAAGTTTTGAGTACTGTAAAAGTAAATCTAACCTAAATGGTTTACTTTTGTCAATGTAGGTTCATCTAGTATGCATAGGGTTGTGAAAAAAACGGTTTTTTTTAATTTTTTTTTTTTTTAAAAAAACACGTTTTTTTTTAAAACAAAATGTTTTTTTTTTTTTAAATTACCTCTTTTTATGTATATAAAAGATGTTTTAAATTATACAGTAGTACCAATACCCCTTCTAGGCCTAAATATTGACTATTAATACGGATTTTATATATACAGTGTAATATATATATATATATATATATAATATATATATATATATATATAATATATTTATAATATATATATAAAAATATTATATAGACAATTATAATCTATATATGTACATAATAAATATATTATGATCAAAAAAAGATGGCTATAAACAGTGGTTTTTGGGGTGGCGGTGTGAGAAACATGGAAATGTAAGGAAGGTGATTTGATTCTGTGAGGGAAGGTTGTGTGTAAGTAATACTTCTTTAAACACAAGATAATCCATAAGCCAACCGTTGATCCGATTATACTAGTTGGTAATGTAGGTCAGAAGATAGTATTATAACAGCGTTTTCGAAGTCGAAAAATACTGATTTATTGAATCGTGCTTGGTAGATTTGTTTACATGTAAGAAGGAGATGTTGACACAGTATGTATCTGAGTTAGAGTTAAATCCTAGTGATGGGTTTTAAACAAGAGAATGGGATTCATCAATAGTTTAATCATCATGTCATGTCGACCTCTGTCATAATTAGTATGGTACGTGGATTCTGAGAAGGAATTGAGTTCGATACGTGAAGAGACAGATGAACCAGGAGCGTGAAAATTAAAGAATTGAAGATATAGGTCTTATTGAACAATAAGCGGTATATGACTAATTATTCAGTGAAAACACCAGAGCGCAATGTTTTATAATCACGGTGGAATGTCGAAACAAGTTGAAACTGATAAATCTGCGAAGCAATATGAAGGCAATAGCATATTATAGTTATATTGCAGACAGAAGATATGTGGTGTGCAAAAGTAATTTGATGTTAAGAACTGATAACAGTGCCATCTGCTATGGAAGCAAGAGCGTGATTGCAAGCGGTTAAAAGTAAAAAAGCAAGCTCGTGATTGACATGTACTAAAATGCATAATTGATTCGTCTCTCAAAAGCAAAGATTGCTTGAGAATATATATAAGGAGGAAAACAAGGAATGCTAAATAAGAATGCATTAGCGTAAGAGAGAAAAAAGAATGGTAAAACAAAGTTTTATATGAACACAGGAGCTTAAACATATAAAGAGAGATAAGTGATTCTTGTGTAAACATACAAAATAAGGAGAATTTGATGAGAATGACTCTTCTAACCGTCCAATAACAGCCGAAAGGTAAGAATTTAGAAGTACAGTGAACAACTTCGACTTAGAATACATGGATAGGGATTTGGATGAATTTTGTAATTCGAAAGTGTGATGTAAAGTGTGTCAAAGTGTAGCAACACGCACCATTCCTTGAAACCCAATTCCCCTTCTCCATCACTCTCCCATTTTGCTCTCCCAGATCGGTGATCTATTGAATATATTAGATGAGGTGTTAGACTCTATTAGACTGGTTTTGGGTTTGTGGTCACATACAGAAGAAAGAGTAATTCATATTGTTTGGGATGAATAGTATACATAACACAAAAAATAATATTTATACGTTCATAATAACGAGAAGCGATAAATGCGCAACGTAAGAGTGAGAAAGTTTTAGATACCGAGCTGGTAAATCTAGAGGCTATTAGAATGCATTATTTATCTTGCGAACATTGGACATAAAGTGGTATACATTAGCTTTTATCGGCAAAGATCACTAATGTGGAGATGAATTTAAAGCTTATAATGTTTATATGAAGACGGGCCGACAAAGCCTACTACTCCTTATGCGCTGTAGAGTTATTTTACGAGGGACTTTTAGCTAAGGAGCAGAAGTCTAACGATCAATGAAGGTTCCCATATCTTAACATAACTCATGATTAGCGATAAGAGGGAATAAAGGGAACATTGTAGAAATTTATTTAGTGAGGTCAATTTATATTGGTATTTATTTGCAACATGATAGTCCTGTGTTAGGGATGAAAGATGTAAGTGATTAATTTGCTATTGGTTTGTTCATCTTAGTTCAGATCGATATAGATGGTGGCGACAGGGCTAGATCTAACTATGTGTTAGAAAGCTGTATTTGGGGGTTAGCACTAAGTGATACTCTATATGTTAGGATTTTGTTTAGATAATTTCTGATTAAGATACTGTGATCGCGTGTGAGTGAGTATAATTGCTTTTGATTAAAACGATCAGCAAGAATTGAATGATATAAAAGATTAATTGTATGAATAAGTGAATGAAACAATGTGTAGGTCCTAAAGATATTTGTGGTGCATTATGTATATATGGGGATGGTGTGCAGAAAGGGCCGAATCTCGAGGTAATATTAAATGTGAGTGTGTGGAAGGTTTCCCTTTAATTAGTTTAGTTCGCCAATGTGATAGGTTAGAGAATATACTAAGATGATTCCGTGACTCTCCGTCTCTCCACCCTAAATCCAGTATGAGTAGGACCCCATAGACCTAGTGCTCTACGTGTTAAGTGGTAAGTCAAATGATATAGACATTGAATATGCCCTCTAACATGCGATAGCGATGGGACCTCAGGTATTTGGATGTGAGATGGAGGTGCTGTTGGTAAGCCCTCAACTTAAGGGAGTGTCCACAAGAGCTCTGCATTGGGAGAAGTAGCGCGATTAAATAATTAGCGAGGCTCAGCAGTCGATCACCTAGTTAATATCTCCGCGCCTGGGTTATTCAAGTTTGTATAGGGATGGGGTTATGAAATAATTGAAGTAGCGCCGGTGAAGTGGAAATGGTGTATGTGAACTGTATTCTGAGATGGTAGGAGGACTGCCCTAACCTATATGTTAGCTAGCGAGAGAGCACAAATGATTTGTTTTAGTGGGCTAATCTGTAAGAGTTTTTGGAGAGGATTGGGGTAAGATATATTGTTTAGGCAGGGAAGGGCGGGGGTAAGTGTAAAAAAGGAGTGATTTTGAAAATGTTATAGTTAACATAGGATAGCACAGAACATTTCGTGAAGTTTTGGAGATTCGAGTTTCTCGGCAGACGTGATTATGTGTGTTATTACGATAGGCCCACCGATACTCCATCCCGCGTGGGAGTACGCTAGCTGGAGAGAATACCTATATGCAACATTAAGCTCTAGTGAGGTAGATAGAGTTTGCTTAGATGGTGAGCAAGCGTGGAACAGTGTTCTGAGTTTTAAATTATCAGGCCCGATATTTAAGTGTTTGTGGATGACGAACTCATTAATGGATACGGCTGATGGCTGCTCAAGCCGAGAATGTTAGAGAAGGAAAGTTGCGAATGTCTGAGCCAATAGTGCTGTGTCTACCAGGACAAGAGCGAAGGCTGGAAGGTGCATAAGTTAGGAGAGTTAGATCGGTTTAGAGAGGGGTGAATATGTCAACGGATATGCAGGAGAACTAGGTCTTTAGTGCGCTTTAAAGTAGAGTTTCTTATAAGCCCGCGTGGAGGATGGTTTTATGTTGTTGAACCTGTGTTAATTGCCATAGGTAGTGAGACTATGGTCTAGGATAATAGAAAAGTAGAAGAAAGCTCATAGACGTCTAAAGTTCAGCATGGTCAATGGCCTACGCTTGCAAATACATGACAGCATACCAAACATCACCATCTCCAGAGCGAGAGACATCAAACTAAAGATGTTAGGAAGAATTGAATAAGACACTAGCAGAGACACACAATGAACATATTAGAGACTTGTGTGGTTTGAAGAAAAGAAGCAAAGTAAAACGGAAGACGAATATATCACTCTGATATAGTAAAATTTGTTCACACACCAAAGATTATAAAAACAGATAGCGATAACTTGTAGATGGTCCAATAATGAGTGGTAAACAAGGCGTAATTATAATATATATGTAAATGAATTGATTTTAGTCCGGTTTGTTTAAGATTTAAAATGATATTAAGTGAGCGGACTAGTATCATAGTATTTGTTAAACTAACGGACATCTGCAGCCGCACCGCACACCATCACAAATTTACGAAAAAAAGATCTAATACAGATTATAAATCAAGTAGAAAATCGATTAAGAACTAAATGTCTCATAGTAAATCGATACAGAATACCATTGTTAACTTTGAAGACCGAGGGTAGATAAATGTAACGGTGTATTTAGGCAAAGGCTGCTATGAGACTTATAAAGTGTGCACATAAAAAACAGAGAGCGAATTGCGGGTTTTGTGACCGGGCTGACTTCAGGATCACGCGCGCGCTCACTGGTGTGCCGCCGACCGTGTGCGTTGATCAAGGGAAGAACTCTTTTACACCTGTTATGTATTTACCATAGTGAGGGTCCGTCGCGAGTCCTGTAAGCACTGCACCCCTACTCACAATACGGCCTGTTACATGTTCTACCTCGCCACTTGCACAGACGATGAGTCCTTACTAATTAATGGAACAGAGGGGGGGGGGTAAGGCTGGGGCGCTTCTCTTTCGCAACTTTTGTCATATTCTTTCGTACTGCTTTCTTTTCTGATGTTTCACCCCGCTTTTATCTCTTGGATCTGATAAAAACAAAGGCTAAGAGCATGCAAGAACAAAACACCGGAACCATAGATATGACACTATTATATAAAAATAATCTTATAAATTTAATAAAATATAATGAGATACGAATAAAATATAATAGACATCTTAAAAACCTAGAAGCTTATATTTATTACGTATAACATAAACTAAGTTTATTATTTTTTAACGTAACTCCTCCACACAAACCGTAACTATTGACCCTAGTATAGAACAACTACAAAAATTCTTATCTTAAAAACTAAAAATATAAAACGCCCGATTATTTACAACCTTTAATACTTATCTCTCCGTATTACTTAATAAATACTGAGGTTGAGATCTAATGATTATCCAAATATATATATTACTACCAAAAATAATATTAAAATAACCAAATAAAACGACTATGAGTAAAGGAGGCACTGCCCAATCGTATACATTACACACCTTAATTCGGTAAAAAATAGACTAAAAAGCATAATCCAAGATTAACTAGACTATAATTAGTCAAAATCATTATCCAAATTGCTGGAATCTATCACCTCGAGGTGCATGCACAATGTCACACTCACCCATCAATTTCTCTCGGTATATTAGTAGACAAACTTAATAAAACTTTTTATTAAGCATACCTTTAAATCACCATTCTACTTAATTATTATTTGAGTAAATAATGTTATTTGATTTATACCTTATATTTTAACATGTCTTGTAAAGTTATTGTGACCTGTATATTATAGGTTAGTTATTCTATCCTACCATTTGGCATTTAGAAAATATGATTTGAAATAAAAGATAATAATTTAAAAAAATACACAAAATAGAATACAAATAAGAACAAAAATTTTTGGCCATTGGTCTTTTTTTAAAAAAAAAAACGAACGTTTTTTTTTTTTAATCCCAGAAGCCATGAAGTATGCATAAGGGTATATTTATTGGAGGGTATACTTAATAACCAAAACGTGTATGGGGTTTTGACCTCTTAACTGATTCTCTACTAGTCGTGTTCCTTAACACGAATGCTTAAATGGTCCACACAACAATAAATATTATTAAGCTGAAGCGTAAAAATAATTGAGAGGATTATGAGGCTCAGAAGCGCTATATTTCAAGTCCATCCTACATGGGGATGAAAAGAATCTTTAAATCAATAATGCATTAAAATAATAGTTGGGAATACAAATAAGTATCTTATAGTGAGACTAATGCGATTCTAGACGTGATTACCCTGATTTTTGATCTAATATTGAATTTTAATTATTATATTGATTAAGATTTAGAAGAATTCTTTTTGGTTTTTAGGTAATTGTGTGAATTTTACTGCTTTACATTTAATTCAGTGAAGTGTACTATCGAAAAAACATAAACAATATTATCTATTAGTGTAAACTAAAATAAAATATATTTTAATATGTGTACTATGAGATAAGTTGCCAAGCTGTTAGTAATTCAGTACATTTATCTATCTCACAAAATTATAGAATCCCTTGGGAAACATGTAAGTTACCATGTTTGGTCGTGGTACAAGTTTCACCAATTAAGCAATAACATTTCATTCAGCAGTGGAATTGGACAATGTCGGTTACCAAATTATAGTTTAATTTTGTACTTTGTTATGAAAACCCCTATTTATTTATTTGATTGTCTGTCTGATTAATGTGTTGAAGTAAATATATTATTACATAGAGAGTCAGATATTCAATTATTGATTATTTTAATTTATCCTCAAAAGTTAAATTTTAAAGCCCATCTTTGACCTGCAGAGCGGAAGAATCGTCATTGGCGGGAGTAGAGAGTTGTGTTACACGCAACCGTAAATTGATAGCTTTATGTAGGTGTTAGTAAATTACGACTTGAAGAGCAGCTCATAAGAGATAATTATGGTATGTAGTAGTATAATAGTTAGTGAATCTGATATAAGATAGTTTATGAGATAAAGTAGTTAAATTTGAGATTAGAAAAGTGAATTTGGTAAGGTTATCGATGAATTATTAAAAAATAGGAGTAAATATGTTCATTAATGTAAAGTAGAAAGAGAATAGGGGGCGAGATTATTAATAATAATTATGATTAATAGATAAGTTAATAGTGAGGAGAATATTTTATAAGTTGTTTTGTTATGAAATAAATAATAATAATAATAATAATAATACATAATAATAATAGATAAGTAAGATGATTAATGATAGTGGAGTTGAATGAATAAAAAATATGAAATGAGAGTAACATTATAAATATACAAAGTGTGAATGATTGAATAGAACAAATAAAAATTTAGAGAATGCGTAATATAATGTGAATCTGGATAGCGAATAAAAAAAAATAGGGAGCGAGAGATGATGGCAGAGATATTAGTAGATAAGTTGTGAACATGGGGTAAGCGAAGGTGCATAGTTTACGTAACTCGAGCACCGCACCGTGTTGCGAACTCCCAGAATCACTTGCATGATTCAGACGAGGACAGTAATTTTGAGTGCCGACTTTGGTGCATTTACGTTTGGACGGGTTATTGTTTTGGGTGGATGGAGGCTGGGCCCTTTAGATACTTTGGCTCTATGACGCTATATATTCTAGTTTTGCTCTGCAGAAAACTGAGAATGTCATTAATATTTTTAAGATTGCGAGTCCTATATATATAATCAATTGCCCATACATCCATGCTTTCGCATCCTTTAACCTCACATGTTTGATATCATCGCATCCTATTTTTCTCGAGCTTCTCTCTCTCTCTCGCTCTGCTATTATCTACATTTTCTTTAAAATATTTGCTTTAAGCAGTTTTCACGTCAAATCTTTTCCGTATATATTTTGGTCTTGTGCTCTACTGATGACTGTGGAGAAATATGCAATGGATGGTCTATTACTCCTAAACCTTTTCTAACTTCGTTTTGTTAGACCAGTTGCCATCCCCCAAGATACAACCTCCTGTAGTATCTGTCAACCCAACTAAATAACTTATAGAGTCTCTATGTATAAAAAATGAAAAATTTCTCACCTAACGCAAAAATAATTGTTTTCTCTTCATATCAACATGAGAATTTTCAGGAGGATGTAACATTTATTAATTATATATATATGTAGAGACTGTGACACGCTAATAATACCTGATCTTATAGTTATTTATTAGACATAGCTTTTTTTTTTTTTATGTATTTGCCTTTTTTCATTTGGAATTGTTTTTTTTTTAATATATATATTATATACAAAGAAAAATTATCTTATAAGTATAAAACAGAGAGTTATTCAATTTACTAGAATTCTCCCCAATAGTCCACCGCCCTATGAAAATTTCTCGACAGGAGCCAAGACTTGAGCCGGATGAGTTGTCCAGAAATTATTCTTCTGTAATTAACCCATAGATACTCCTACGTGGATGAATCCAAGGATGATTCTCGCTCCACACTTAATATTCTCTATACTACTCCATCAATCAATTCCTCAGTCTTTTCAGGTATATATTGGCTACTTGTATACTCCTAAAGATCATTATCAGACGGCATACTCTTTTTTCTACCTAGGTATATTTTTTATATTTGTTAATATAAATTCCGAAGGATTTAAAATAAAATATTTCCTGAAATTTTTTGTAAAATTCTGTTCCATGAACAAAGGGCAAAACTTTGGTAGTCTAATGCGACAAACTCAATCTTATATGATCCCTTAATAGAGAAGAGATGTGCACTGCTACACCCCAATTACAATGTCCAGAAAATTTTGTTGCCTTTCCTTTCACTTAGTTCTATAGGTCATCTACCGTAATAATCTCCTCCTAGATGCTTGAACTCGATGCTGATGTTGATAGTGGCATTTTACATGAAGCAATTCGAGCGAGGTAAATCGTATTTATTATTTAATACTCCTTCCTTGAATAGGGCTATTTTATACTTAAGAATTTCAAATCAAAATCGATATCTCCAGCGCTCCCCCAAACTTCCGGGATGAGTCGCCAATTTGTATTCTCTGTCAGATTCTTCTTGTTATGAGTGATCTCATGCATAGGAGAGTGCAAATATTTGATCCATATACAGTGACATAATCAATACATTGATGAAGATACTCTAGATAACATAAAATAAATTAAAAATAATAATAATGAAGAAAGAGAACTAATTTTATTACAGATATAATTTATGTTTATTATTAAAATTATATAAAACTCATAAAAATATATGTAAATAATTCTAGATATTATTTAGTGATTTAAAACATAAATTGGCATTCCAATTAGTCATACGTGTACATTTTTGCTTTTCTCTCACGGAAATAGAGGCGTCAAACCCTTATCACTTACCTCACATCAGACAGATTGATCGGCACTGCATTGTGTGTGTTTTAGCCAAATCAGCACATAATCTACATAGATGTGAAACACGCTATGTGGTAAGAAGTTTGACTCACCCTGCTAGAAACTGGCGAGGACACCCACTTAGGTGAGAGTAGCTTTGAGCATAATCCATTAATATGACACCTCTTCATCGCCGATATAGTAGCCGAGATCACCCACATAACTAATACTACCCCAAATTTCAAAAACGATGATAACTCGATAACTCTAACATAGATAATGGAGATGTAGAATCTTCATGAGCCAAATATTGTAAGACAAATCCATTTGTGTGTAACAATAAATTATATATTCATATACATGAAATCTCTTATAGCATCAGTATACTAGAGATATATTGTTCTCTCTTTAATGAGATCATAGAATTAATTTCTTTGTGACTTATACGACACTCAATGTGCAATTTAGTCGTGAATGCGAGTCAAATGCAGCACCTCGGAAGTGTGCGCCACGTTTAATATACTCTAATTTTTTTGCCTCATAGAATTCCAACGTTTAATTAACATGTAGAGCTCCCTCACTAATTTAACTAATGAATGTGAAATTAGCAGTGCTAACATGTTTTTGAATGTATAACTCCCCTTAACTACTATTTCCTTCAGGCATCACGTAAATTTACCTCGAATTACTGAATAGTCACATACGTTATCGTCCAGATATTTATTCTTTCCTCTTTTTTTATTTTCTCATTCTCTTATTTTTGTATATAATTCGATGCTCTCTCTACAGAAATACTTATTCGTTACCCGTTTTGGGGGCCGGCACACCCCTCCGAGCGTGAGGATGAATGACAAAAAGGACCTGATATCCATTAACGGCCGCAGAAATCATATTAACTTTCCCGTAGGAGACATGAGGTTTACGTTCACCCATCACTACGAACCGCGCACCTCTCACATTAGATTTAATGAGGCATGTTTCAGAGACGGAGCTCCCACCGCAATTAAACATACTTAACACCGCTGTTTTGTAGATGTTTTTCCAATCGTATACAATACGGTCCACTCGCAGAATTAAAGTCGTACAGAGTGTCCATATACACAAAGAGAGTGTGGCTACACACAGGAGAGAGTAAGCTCGGACGAAACGGGCCAACTCAAACTATCTCTCCTTTACTTTCCTCTTCTGCTAGTTTCTGTAGGGAAATAACACTGTTTAACCAATCATCTGCCTTGCTCTGGTACTTGAAGCGTGTCTCGTATATCGCTCCATGGCTCTCCTTGGAAACTGCCCGCGCTCCTTCTCCCTATGCAACTATCCATTGGATCTCTCAATAGTATCTACACCATGCTCTATCCCCGCTTAATCTATCAAATCGAAACCCCAGTTTCGCTTGTCATCCCAATTTCTTCCTTCGCTCTCCAGCAGCAGTACTAATTACATGATTGTACTTTATTATTTAGCCATTAATCTACATTGGGGTATCGCATACCCAATTATGAGTCACTTACCCACATTAGCATCTCATTTCACCTCAAGCTACATAGACCTCAAGTCACCACTAGACGCCTATACTCCTTACTCTTCTTATCCTTCGCGAACTGCGTGTAAGCCCAGAGATAGTGCCTGACCTGTGCGATGGTCAAAAATAACAGTTCGATGACATTCCAAGCTGCGGCTCAGACGCCTCTGGGTTCTTTCGTTATACGTTTCATATGCATTTGACATTCATCAACAAATTTGACTCAGGTCCCTAGGCATTATGAGCATAAGAGTACTAGTGGTGTTCGGTAATCATTAGTTGTAAGCTGTGTGACTGGCCAGGATCTAGCGATCACTCTATGCCTGACCAGGTATGTGGGTGATGGCAGTGGATGGTTCGGACTTGCATAGCGCTGCGGTTATAAGAATGGTGTCTGTATTCACTCGCATATTCTAGGTTTATGCGGCCGACGGCGTGCAGAGTAGCCACTTCTAGCCTCATCGAAATAATCCCCTATGCTCGAGCTCAGCCTAGAGGAGACAGTGCATGCGATGATGGACCAGCAACTCCACATGGAAATGATCAATATATGAGAGTCATTCAAAGTGATCAAAGTTAGTCAAATCATAGACTCCCACCTGCCACTCATTCATATCTTGTGGATGTTTAAATATATTAACCAGTAGCAGATGTTTGCCTTTGAGTATGTGAGTTTTTATAACCGTGAGCAATGCAAGGTTTTACTCTTGAAAATCTCATGAGTGATTATCTCTCTGGCGTTTACGGTAGTAGTTGCTCGAAGAGTTGTGCGAATATAAATATTTATATACTGTTATTTTGGCGTGTAGAAGTGCGGAGAACTTTAGTTAACTGATAGCTACAGTCCATTTATGTCAACTTCGATGGTATCATAGCTCTATAGTGAGACTAAATTTTATCGATTTATACCTAGCGACGTTAGCGCTATGTCGAGGAGTTACGTTAATAGCTGTGATGCACTTCTATTGAGACCTCTGTATTGACAAGAATGCTAGAGAAGAAGTTACTAATGGCAGAGAGTGGGTGATTCACTGCTTTAAGAATCTGGCGGACAGCCTGCAAGTCCAGTGCACTGGCTTCAAGCTCTAAGATTGTTGCCCCTGTTCTCTTATCGTCAGCAGACTTTCCAAACGGTGAGAGATTTATGACTCTAGTGTCAGGTTTCAAATTTTTGTGGTAGAGATCCCATGCCTAGTTATCCCCAACCCTGAGGGCTCTCTCCTGAACAGTTTCTAGGATTCTCTTGCATTGAGTGTGTGATTGTGATATTTGTGTGTTAGTACCCAAAGAGAGCAGTGTCCCTGTGAGCTAATAGTGTTTAACTAGAAGGGGAGAAGAAAGTATTGTCTGCTATTCTACTATTGTGAGTGGTCTCTTTGTGTTGCTTAAGGTTGCTACAGTTAAATACTTTCAGCACATTTAATTGTGTGTGCGGCCCTATAAAGTATAATATTGATTGGAGGTGAATGTCATGTGTATCAGAAGTCCAGCCTAGTATATTGGGTTGTCTATTGAGAGAGAGAGTATTTGTGTGATAGCGAAAACTGCTTGGTGAAAGTTTGATTCTCTTCTGTCTAGGAAGTAATGTAAAAGTTATCTACATCGATAGTTATACTAGACGGTTTGAGCTAGGTGATTGTTGGATAGTAGTCTGCATTAGGTATTAATTTTATAAGAAGGAAAATTAACTATGGGGATGTGATTATATGGTCACTGGATAAAAAAGGCTAGATCTAGGTGAAGGTATGACTCACTGGGTTCTACTCCATTATTTAGTGAGTTAATAACTACTCATTTGAGAGTTGATATCTAGGATGTGCGCACAGTCCATTCGGGTCGGGCCACGACTGCACATGCCATAACCGCTGTTATGTCTCAGGTTTGTTTGACCAGTCAACTTGTCAATCCTCCTTGTTTGGAGACTTGTCAACAGGTCAGATGCTCGCGCGTGATCGTTCATTGAGGCAGCTATCGACGGTATGGTAAAACTGCAGGTGGGACTGCTGCAGCTATCGAATCAATAGTGAATATTAGTGTAAAAACTACAGAGTAACTCTGAGCCCCTTCTTCTAATGTCCTTATGTGGCATAGGTATGTGAAACTGAGTTAGGGTTGATGCTACTCTGATAATTATAGAAGTTATATAGGATTTGACCATTGATCTTATATTAACCCGTGTGATCGGAAATGGTGCCTGCGTGTATTAGAATTGATGTTGTGAGCGTGAGAGAGGATCCCAGTCATGACGGTGGGACCAGCCAACGGTTTACATAATCAATCAGTAAAGCATTAAGAAATGCAGTTTGCTTTCAGTCTCACTTGGAATTCAACATTCCAAATTTAGGAAAATGTAAATTTATCAATATTTTGAATACTCCGTGTCGATATACATATCGCCTGGCTGTTATTTATAAGCATCTGATGGGGAACAGTAAGAGTGATGGAGGGATAATTTCCTAATGCCATTGATTATTTAGTATATATTGAAATGATAATGTGAGCGCAGTATTGTGCTGAAGCTCGGAGATAATCTGCAATGACTAGATCGAATATCTATACCTCGTTAAATTTTAGGAGAGTGGGGGTATAGGAATTATGGTTGCCGTGTTTCCAAGAGAATTGACTGGATGAAAGATAGTTGTTGATGTTTGCACAATTGCAAGGCCCACTCTATAATTAAGATATATATTGTAGCGTTATTAGGACTGGTATAGTGCGTTCGGCTCCCAGAGATGGTTGAATAAATGAAGGTGTGAGATTATAGACTATTGTTAATCTGGAGTCCCGTGTCTGACTGGGGCAGTCAGTCATTCTGTGACATCAAGCATCACCACGGTGAGTAGTCCTTTTCAGAATTGACTTCTCTATCTCGAAGTTTTGTAATAGGAACACCTCAAGAGTGATGTTATACTACGACGCTTCCGTCCTCTTATAATTAATAGACCACATCTGACTATGTATATAGATCCTTCGAGTGGATACAGCTGGATATTACATTGTACCATTTCGTACAGAGGACGCAAGATTCAACTGAGAGAGCCTCTATATTCTGGACCGGACTACCCTATTGTGCAACCGTCTTTACTGATCACCGTGCGCGACTCTTATTTACATGTAATGTTAGTTTGAACTGGTCTTCCGTGTACACTTTATTTACTTAGGTACCTCCATCAGTTACGAAAACTTGTGTCCACCCAATGGAGGGAACTCTCAGCTATGAACACAGAGAGCTCTGAAACCAGTGCAACAAAATACTGGCGTCAATTTTGTGCTTTGCCTTCCTACTTCCTGGAAGAGAAAGTGGCAACAAATGGTTCGGCACTCAGAATAGTGCAAGCCATTCCGCGCGACGGTAATAACTTCATAGGACGAAGGGACGAATTTTTATGTTGCGCAACGTTTAGAATTATGCAGAGACGATGACATTTGGACGATTCCGCGCTTTAGGCTCACATGCATTTTGCAGTACATTACAAATTACTGGTAAACAAAATGGATTAGTGGACTGCGTATTCGGCGATTTGACCTCCTGCAGTGGTTAGACGCTTATCCTGACCATCTTTATAATCTCCAATAGGAATATAACACAGAAGTGATTATTGGATACAGGTAATATTATGAGTAGCGTACCTATTACCTAATTTGAAGACATATTCCATCTAACCATCATACCAATCGTATGATTCTAGTCAAAGATTTATTAATAAATAAGTCACTATAGATCGAATCTATTATAGAGGTAAAGAGGATAGATTATTAATATACTGATGAGCAACTTTAATATATTTAGCTCATATATTTTGTAGCATGCATATCAGTTATTTATTAATTATTATTATTATTATTGATATTATTATTATTATTATTATTATTATTAATTATTATTAAAGTTATTATAATTTTATGAATATATTATGTATTATTATTATTATTATATATTATTATTATTAATTATTATTTTTTTTATTACTTTAGTCTATTTGTGTTATTATACCGTTAACTGAGTAAGTTAAAAATTGATAATGAATAATTGAAAAGAGATATAAACTAATGTTTAAATAAATTTATAAATAATTTGAAGAATATTGTTTTACATTTAAAATTTTGGTTCCCTGATGCTACAAGAAACAATATAAGGTAAAAATTAGAAAAAGATTAAAATACTCCAAAATTAAAGTTCTGATATGCAATGGCAAATCTTTTTAATAATCCTTCGTAACATCCAAAGATAGAGAAGTGGGAGAGAGTAGAGAGATGTAGGTTAGATGATAAGATAAGTGAAGATATAGGATATATTGAGATAGAGAGATGAATATTTATATATATATTATATATATATAGATACTAGAGACCTTAGGAGAAGAGAGAGAGAGTAGTATAGTGAAGATAGTTAAGGAGAGAGAGGATGAAGAATGGGCGAGAGAAGAGAGGGAGAGAGAGACCGGAGTAGTGAGAGTTAGCAGAGAGAGAGATTCTCATAGGTTTTGGTGTTAAAGAAAGCATTTCTGCGATCCTTCAAGATATGTTAGAGAATAAATAGGTGTTTATTCGCAGGATACCAGGGGACATTCTGACGCGGGCATAGTGAACGTATATCTCACATTCCGTGCTAAGTGATTTCCTACAAAATAATAATCGCGACTGATGGTGGCTTCACTAATTGGACGAGTACTTTTCCTATTAAAAAAGCTCCATATTTATATATTATACCAGTAGTATATAATATACTATTTAATATAATACTATATATTGTTATATATTACGTATATTATACTATATATTATTATATATATATATATTATAATATATATATATATATATTATATTAATATATATGATATATATTATAATTATATATTATTAATATATATATAATAAATAGTGTTGTGTGTACGATAATATATGATCATACTATATATTAATATCCTCTCATATATCGTATTACAGATGTTCTGTGTAAGTGACTAAATTATCATATCTAACTGGTAGAGATTCTATTGACATTCTCTACATCCTACCTCCTTATGCTTGCCTCTCAGGTGTCCTATGTCCTTACCTGTGATTAGATACATTATTGATCGAGTGCATGGCTCCTGAAATCTATGAATAGTTATAGTGAAGGCAGTGATGGCTATCATCCCGCTATATATCCGTGAACACTTAGGCATTCCTCTCCTATCGATGTACTTATTATTGTGAGCAGGTTGGTACTTTCACGTTGATATATTCATAATCCGCCTCTCCTCGTTCCAGCTATTATTCTATTTCAGATGTCCTACATATACATAACACTATCCCTCTAGTGATTGAGTGAATGCAACGCAACAGTCCAACCTAGTATTCTCTCGAATAAAGGGATAGCGCTCTGATCCTTAGCTATACATATAGCTACTCATATATATACTATCTATCATCACTTGTATTTACTATCTAAGATCGTTTTAGAAAACCCTTATATCAAATACTCTATCATCATTCTTTTTATTATACTCGAGATCGCCTATTAATGGCTTATATCGGGATACTAGCTCCGAGGTATTTTCTGGCATATATGTATAAATGTTACTTTCGCTATATTTGATTGATTTTTATTATAGTTTCCCGCTTACTTAGAAACTACGGTAGGAGACGTATCGTTATATAGGTGTGAGTCGAGTACTTGTACATCCAAAGGCATTATTGACCGGGTATGGGCCGCGTTCACTATACTCTCTCCAAGCTCCCTACTACTATTGGGTTCCTACTCCTCTGTTGTACTATACTTACTTTATGTCTTAAGTTATCTTTCAAATTCGCTCAATATCGGCTGTTGTTGTTCATATGGGTGACTTCTTATCCATCTCTCGTCAATTAAGCTGTAATGTATCCTCATGAGTACTGTCTTATCTTACCTACTTTATTCTAACTACTTTTTATTATCAATGATTCTTTTCATACTCTGCCACTATATAGTTATAACCTCTATACCACTCATATGCTGATGACTCGAACCCTTATTCATTTACTTTCACTAACTCATATTGCTCTCGCAACTTCTGATCCCTCTTATGTCTTTCTAGAATTGCTCTTCTCTTTATGCTCTTTCCGATTATTATATTCTCCGATGACTGATCCTGGATATAGAATTATTTCCGGTGGGTCAGTTACTGAACCTTGTAGTACAATTACAAGTCTTCCTAGAACTTCTCTCTACACCAAAATTCTCATATACCTCTACTCAAGGACACCCTTCTAACTTTCGTATCCGTCTTTCGATCAGGTTCTCTTACGTCTCTACTCTATAGTTATGACAATATAATATCCATTTGGTCATATATACTATATACTTATAACCATAAGCAGAAAAAATTGAGTCTTCGGAAACCTCTTGGCGACTTCAAAGAGACTCGGAGTTCTGTTTAGTCTGCGAGACTTTATTTCCTCTTCTCAGAATACTCCAGTTAACTAGCAAGGGCCTCATCCGCCCTTGTATGGGAGTACTGCTCTGCACTCATCTGGGGTGTATCTCTGTTCACCCCGGCTTTTGAATAGGTCGTCGAGTCAAAGGCCCTAATACAGACTATAAACTGTTCTGCTTAGCCTCTAAGTAGACTATTCCCTTAATTTCCAACTTGACCCCTCATCACTAATGACTTCTCGCATCCCGATGGATAGATTTTGGTGCGTTTTATCCATATGTGTTTTCACGACGTATATGGTTACCGCTCACAGTGACCGGGGTCAGGCTATCTCAAATGACATAACAGCTACTCACTCGCGTTATAAACCATCCAACCTTTACGCTCGCTCACCTATCTGATAAAGTCACTTAAGGGTGCTATATGTGTACTACTGCACATGAGTATTTGTTCGCAGTTCTCTTATTATTCACCAATTTAAAGTGGCATACCTTCTCAATAGCCATAGATTAATCTTCAGCATGTGCGAGACTTTACTCCTATTCCTGCCACCTCTGTTCTGTGAATTACGACTTCATCCTCATCTACATGGACTGAATACGTCCTATACTCACGCTACTAATACGTAGACCTAATGTTCCTGTCATGAATTTATCTCCCTCACTTCTCAAAGCCTAGACGTCTTGCTACACCTCCTGGACTCACTCTACCTCCATACACAGATCAGACACAACTCTATCAGTTATACTTATTTCCCATACTGACTCCAATCACGGTGACTCTAGACTGATCTCATGCAGTTTAGTACTTTATGCATTCTTCCTGCCCGGTGTTGCATACCTACGCCCGTCTTAACTTCCACTCATTCCACAACCCACATTTGAATAGTGAGGCTCTGCAGTGTCCCCCCATGGTGGTTATTAGGTGACAACTAGTAAAATATAGCACCCTACGTATATAACCGCTACCTCTTATTACCAATACCTTATCAATTATACATCATAATATATTATAGAGCTATCAGCCTATATTATACTATAATATACTTTAGAAATAATTACCCTTTAACCTTACCCTTTAGTTTTAGTGTATATATCGGTTTCCATACAAAATTATTGGGTTCCATGTATGGATTTAACTCGACCCTAAGCTTAAAGTGGGTAAAAGGACTCCCTTACTTCAACACTATATTATCACGTCATTTCATGTTGATTCTGTTTCATATAAATTTTGTTTTTATTGGTTTTAATTTTGTTTTATTTTATTTCTTTTTATTTCATCTTATTTCTTAGGGAATGAGAATATGTATGACAGAAAATGAGTTTATGAATCAGTTGAATTCAGCAAAGACAGAGGCTTTGAAGTCATTTGGAGATGAAATTATGCTCATTGAGAAATTCGTGGAAAGACCTAGACACGTGGAAGTTCAGGTAAAGTTTATACCCTCTTTCTTTCTTTTTTTTTCAAACTATTTTGGGTAATTATCAGGAAATTTATTATTATTATTATTATTTGAGCTTTGCACTCCTGATATACTACAAAGAAACGTCTATCCATTCCAAAGCCCATAATTGGCACCCATTTTGTTTATCATTCAGTAACCTCTCGTTCGTGGGACGAAAATGAAACCGACCATGTTATGCGTTCCAGAATAAGAAAGGAAAGTTGCGAAAAGAATGGGGTATCTCTCCTTCCCCCTTTAAAATAAAATAAAAATTAATATAAAATGAGGAGAGGAAAGATATTTCTCTCCTCATTTTTTATCTTTTTACTTTTATCGAAAAGGAGAAAAATGACTATAAAACTTTTTTCCAAAATTATTCAGTCTTGAAAGAAAGTGTATAGGCTATTTGTATGCCACCATTGGTTATGTTATGCAAGGAAGAAAACCTTATTAAACTGATTTATCATAACTTATTGCTATTATAATGAATAATTACACGAGTATCTATAATTACTAGAGGAAATTAGTGATAGCCATGTTTATTTTCTCAAAAATTTTCACTTGCTTTTCTCGTTTGAAAAAATTGTAAATGTCTCATATTTTAGTTTTTGCTTTTCTCCAGAAATTAGTTTTTAATTTATATATAATTATTTCATAGGTGTTTGGGGACAAGCACGACAATTATGTGTATTTATTTGAAAGAGATTGTTCAGTACAAAGAAGGCATCAAAAAATAATTGAAGAGGCACCTGCTGTAAGTATTTTTACTGTTTACATCTTGTTGCAGATATTTATTTTTTATTTGTGACCTTTGGAGCACATCTTGGTGGTGCTGCGCTGGAAGTTTAGTAGAGTAGTGGCAAGAGGACTATCAGTATAAGGAGGAATTGGTTCAGGAGATAAAGATGGAAACTGAAAAATATACAGAAGTGACTTTGAATGAAGAAGAAACATTTCCCCTTTTAGCTTTCAGATTGATGAGATTCATTCAGAGAGCTTTATCAGGTAATCAGGTAACTAAGATGCCTATATTGCAGAAGTTCCTTATGAATCTACCAGAGGAGGTGCACTCTCGGTGGATGACGCCTTGATGGCCATACAAATTCTCTCCAAATGAGCCCTCAAACAACATCTTGTTTCAGGTGGCACCTCAAGCATATGGGGTTCACCCAGGACTGTGTTGTTGTCAATGAATGCAGATTCAAACTAGATATTTCGTTTCCCCATGGATAAATACTCTAATGAAGTCATAACAAGGAGAGGATATACCAACAGAATCAAATTACTTCGCACCGAGTATTGCAGAAATTCGAGAAGTCTAATCTGAAGGGTTTCGGGGTAGTCAGTATTACCGAAATTTGAACATTACCCATTCACTGACAACTGCCCAAACATGCAAGCATTGTAAACGGTGCCACACAATGGGATAATGCCAAGCTTGACCATTGTGTAAATATTTTGGCACGAGAGGGTATGTATTTGAAGATTGTTATTTGTCACAAAATCGTTGTCTCCACTGCAAGGAAGTGGGAAACTAGGTGGCAAACTGTCCTAGATCTAATGATCAATTAGTGTCCATTTTGCGAAGGAACATCTAGGAAAATATTGGACTAGGTGAACGGGAAACTGTGCTATGATATGGAAGACCAGATCTTGAAGGAGGGCAATGAAGAGGATGTGAAAATGGTCTCCAGAAAGACCTCGAGTGTAGATAATCCTGTAGAGTCTCAGAATCTTCAGAATAATTTTAATCAAGAAGAAATACTAACAATGCAACAATTGAATCATGATACTAGCAATATAAATGAGGAATTGGTTGAAGAAGTAGATGAGCTGTCCCCAGAGTAAGTCATCACATATTGCAGGTTACTCCTCTTGATCAATCCCTGATAGGAGCAATAACAGCCTTCACTGGCACGGGAGTGGAAGTTAGCTTAATATCTGCCATTTTTTTCAGATGTCGGAGAAAAAAATGTCAATTGTTACCAACAGCTTATTGAAGTGTGAAGGGGATTGGTAGTGTCAAGTTTCATGTGCTCGGAGAAGTGATTATAGCTATGAGAGGGTCAACCAACTACATTTTATAATCATATCGATTTATTATCATACCTGATCAAGTTACTGAGTATGATTTAGTCCTTGGAAATGACATTCTAAAACAGGAAAAATTGCTGCCCAATCTGTACAATATAAAATTGGTGTTACGTAGTGGGATTATGTGCTAGCAGTGGTGGTGAATATAAGGAATGAAAGAAACGAAATAAACTGTTCACTTACCGAAGGTGTAGTAATGGAACCCAAAAAATGTGCCCTTGTAGAAATACTAAGTGATGTGAGCATTTCCCCAGACCAACAAGTAATTGTAGAGGCTAATCCCAGGTTACCTTGAAATATTATTTTGATCACTTCTTATCAAAATAGAGCTTTATTAATTGTGCAGAATATTGATGAATTCCCAGAAGGTTGAAGAAAAGAATCATAATATGAAATGTGGAGTTAGTGCACATTGAACATCCTTCCATAAATCTGGTAGAATTAAATGAAAATTGTCCAAAATAATACCCAGAATGGATACCTAAGAATATTTATCAGGCTTTTAGGTATGAAACCGATTTATCTAAAGAACAACAAGATCAAGTTGTACAACTTTTAACCCGTTTTCATTGTCTTGAGTTTGTGAGGCTCCGATGTGGGTTGTACTAACATAATAAAACATAATATAGGACATTAACTGACTGTCGGGTTCGATTGCAAGTTAGGTGTCTGAAAGGCCCATTCTTTGGGAGAAAGAGGCAAACTAAAAAATTGGAAGGGAAAATTCAAAGGAGCAAAAGAAAATATTTTGTCTTACCTACGTTATGAATTTTCTGATATATATTGAAAACCATACAACAACATACCATTGTGCTCAATATTATCTTTCAAAATGATAATATAACATATTGAAAGTAAGCCATTCATGGAAATTACAATTTTCAATACTAAATAAAGAGTGATTAATATCACATATATTTGTTATTTACTCTTTTTTTAAACTCAAGGAATGCAAAGAGTCTTTTTAGCTAAATGTTTTCGTAAATGAGACTCTTGTCTGAATTTTCTTAAGCAGCGAGGACAAGAAAATGGTTTTTCTCCAGTATGTACAAGAATATGACGCTCAAGATCCGATCTTAAATGAAATCGAAAAGAGCACATGGTACAACCAAAACGTTTAAGTTTAACATTATTATTCGCAGAACTAGAAGTGTAATTCAGAGATGAAGCTTCAAATGTCGAAGTTGTTGAAAGATTTTGATTGAATTTGTGTGTTAGAGTAAGTGTGTATGTGTGCTGGGGATTACCACCATTGCATGTACAATGGTGATGATACATACATTCATCTCATCTTTTCAGCCACATTAGTATCAAAAACTAATAAATAAATATCATATTATTTTTTTCCTCTCTTTTCTGCCATAAAATCGACCGTTTCAGGAAAATCACCTTATAGATGACAATTGAATAAGTGGATATGAACTAATGACACAATAATAAACACAGTAAAGGGGGGGTTCATATTCCCAAATAATTCACGCCATCTCACATACCTTATCTCTCAACGATAGCACATGAATCACCATCATATAGACCTAATAAGTCCATCCTGCTTATTAAAGAGTTCTCATTAGAGTTAAGCTTTTTGCTAAAACTTAGCATCGCAAACCATATTCTTTTCTATCTGTTGCTATATCAATACCTTGTTTAGTAGTTGTAAACTCTAACTTATTGAGTATACTCTAAAATAGTTTTCATACCCGCTTGCTGACAGGTAAGGTATCTGTTCATTAATAATTTAAACATGAGATATATAAATATTAATAATAATAATAATAATAATAATAATAATAATAATATAATAATAATATACCATATATAATAAATTAATCTCATATAATACATAATATATAATAAAAATAATCTGAACAGATAATGAAAATAATAATGAATAATATAATATAATAATATAATAATGAATAATAATGATTGACTCAATAATGTTATCATCCAAGTATTCCCTATGCGTCGCATCACTATAAAAAATGCAATTAAAATATTAAATAAACACATTTAAGATTCCACGAAATATATAAATACATATAATAAATATTTAAATGATCTTAGTGTATAATTTTTATAAACGATCTGCCTAGGAGGTACAAGGGAAAAATAAAATCTGTGAACCGTTGTTCAACTTTGAATCTCTTGTTGATGTGAGGATGATCTCCGCTTAGCAAAAGAATGCTCTCTTGTCATAGAATCTACGTCAACACAGTAACTCTCCTCACACGATCTCATAATATTATAATATAATATTAACTTAAATATAAGTTTAATAAACATGTATCACAATAAAATTTTAATAATAAACAATTTAATCTTAAATTAATATAAAATAATAGAAAAACTAGTTCCTATAAATTTAAAGAATAATCAATGAGAATTCACTATATTCTTAATATTAGAAGTACCCTCTTATTCGAACCTATATATATATATATATATAGTAGTATTAAATATCATAATATAATCCGAGTCTCCATAATAATGATGATAATATTACTAATATGAACATAATAATACTACAGTTTTAAGTAAATAACATCTAAAACAAAATAACTATAATATATAAAAATAATAACAAAGTTTTATTATCCAAACAGTATAACATATAAAAAACATAAGTTCTTGATATATTAATTAATATTCAATGGTACAAAGTGTAATAAGTTTTTTAATATCCGATCATTTAAAAAGCAGTTAAATTCTAGTAAATAATAGTATATCAAATTATAACACTCCGTCCCCTCTATCACGTTACCGTCTAACCTTCACCTAAACTCCAAACTACCTGTAAACCATTAGAGCTTTGATCGTTAAATTCAGGCTGGTAGTTTCATGAATTATTTCTCGCCTGTTTCATTAGAGTTAATCAGATACAATCCTTCAGAATCATTCACTTCTAATACTTCTCCCTCTCAAAACTTATTTGGAAATCAGTACGCAAAAATGAATATTAAGTATTCTCTTTTAATCAACGGTTTTATTGCTGGTACGAATCCGTAAAGTTTTATATCAACAATTTATATATATTGAATCATTATTACTTACTAATCATGCTGAACTTATAAGAATTAAATAAGGCAGATAACGACATAAACCTGATCAGATTATCCTTCATACTTGAAAATATACACTGTAATAACCGTAAACTTATGAGTTTCACACACTTTAACAACAGTTAACAGTAACTAGCGATAGCATATAACATAAGAAACGTAACCTTATCTGCACACTATGTCAAACATAGCTCAACTACTATCATATCTATATTATATTATAATTATATTATTACACGGTAATAATAAAAAAAGCTGATTCTACAAAACATTGGTTATACATTTATCATTATAATTCATCGAATTAACAATACGATAATATTCAAAACTTCTATACGTAAATATTACGTTTCATCTATAATTCAAATAAAACCTAACAATCTATACCACAATACAACTTTAAAACTTAAAAGTAAATAAATTAAAAATGTACAAAGACAAGCCTAAAACACAACTTTTATACCTCACTAATAAATAGTTAACATTAGCAAAGTTTCACAGTACTTAAACTCACAGTAAAAGTAACTAATAACTAACAATATTGAGCATGCAAATAAACGTTACATAACCTACTTCCAATTATAATTTTTTCCAAGCATAAATCTCTAACATTACTTTAATCAGTTAATTAACTTTGTCACAACTTGTACATAACATTAGTAAACATTTTAGCAAAAAATTTAGTTATTTTTTATTTATTCCATTGTCCGATATCAGGATTCTTCGATAGCTTAGCCAAGCCGAATATTAGGACTAAATCGGTAAAACAAACGGGTTTTCCTATTAGCGAGCATGTATAATTTTCATGGGTAAGTAAGAACATAAAAATTCTACGAGAGATATGTTCTACATTACATTACTGTTAACCCGGGGATCACCCAAAGAACTTATGAGTTGGCCTATTATAAAATAATATTGATTTTTACAAAATACAACGTCAAAGGGATTGATTTAAATTACCAAACTAATTAATCTGTCATTAGTTGTAAAATCTTTTCGTTTACGTCAAAGCGAGTTGAGACAAATGACAATATAGTACTTTGATAATTAAAATATCATTAAAATTAGTATATATCTTAGTAGTAAGTAGTAATTATAATTCCACACCTTCGATTAGAATGCATAGATAATTTAATTCATAATATCTATGAAAATAAAGTCAAAAAGAAAAAGCAATAACACAGCTCCCGGTTAGCCCCACATTACTCCATCAAACCCTATATCTACCTATCTACTCGATCACTGAATAAACTGAATAGTGGATTAGTGAATCTCAGAAATGGATCACAGCTTTGACCTATATGACCGTTTGGTATTGAGTCTATTAGATTCGTACATGAGCTTTCTAGCCGGATACACTATATCATTCATGTGATACTTAAGTACTGGCAGTGAAAAAAGAGCTGAAATCTAAAGTCTAATAATATACTCTAATATATTTCTTACAAGCGGACTTATATATCTAATAAATAGATAGATCGAGAGCGGAGAAATAACGAATACCAGAGTAATATCCACACATTTGAATGGGGAAAGAAGAGACTAACATAAAGATTTATCCACCTTCAGGGTGTCGGAAAGAGGGGAAGTAAAACTAATAGTAATAATTATTATTTTTTCCTACAAATCTCTTTTTCTTAAAAAAAATTCTTCTTTTATAGCAACTAAAAAAATATCGGCTTTCCGATATTAAGAAAAACATTGTAAATATCGATATAATCGCCTAAGAAAGATCAGCCCACGAATATCATAATCGTAACCAAAAATTATCTGATCTCGATATATCGATATTTTTTGGGCCCATCCCTAAATTCCTTCATTCTTTAAGGCTTTCGATTTTGCACTTTGCCAACGAAATTTAGAAAAATGCTAAAAAGTCGTTCGTTTTAATGTCAATTTTAGCACAATCTAAGTAAAAAATATCTAATGAAACGTTAGTTAAAATTTCATAATTCTGTTAGGGCCTTACTGCTCCTTTTCCCAGAGATGACAAGTTATGATTCGAGAATTAAACCCTTGTAACAGTGCCTAGAGAGAAAAAGAAGTGTAAAGAGCACATAAACGTAAACGAAGTTATTGTGCGATGAGTATGACAGCTGAGAGTTAAGATGTATATCGTATATGACGTGAATGTTTTCATCGATAAGTCGTAATGTCGTTTCTATATTGGTATTTAGTTATTGTGAGAAGCATCTTAATTAGGTCTTTATCTATTACATTATCTTCGAAACGAACTCCTATGCATCACACTAACTATTTTGATTCAATCTCTTAATTGTTGTGATCTAATATTAAAGACCATTATCTATTATTTTTATATTATCTTTAGTTGCGAATGTCTCACCAAATCTGATACACGTGCTGTCTAGTAACCGTTAAGATCTATTGTGTCAGTCATGATAAAAAAAAAAGATCTCAGAGAGTACAGACGAGATGTTTCAAGGCATCTGATTCTGCAAATGTCTCGGTTCTTCAGATTGTAGTATATAATGCTCATTTTGAATGCCCTTAGTATCCAATAACAATGCTAAAAAAGAATCGCAGAGAAGACGGCATAAAATTTTTAGTTAGTGGAGATGGTTGTTATTGCCACTACCCTTTTCTGCTTGCAGTCGCTCTCTACCATAAATTTTAAGAAAGAAATCTACACGAAAAATAAGCATTTTTTATCGTATACACATTCCGAAAACAACACCCTTCGAGAGTCTCTCTTCACTATTCTCTCATCTTTTCATCAATATTTTCTCTCGTGTGTGACAAAATAATTTTAAATATACGCCTCTTCGAACTCCGCTAAAATATATATATAAGAATTAGCAACTATACTATATCATGATATTTTTCTTCCCATTTAGCTCTAGTATAAAATTTCTATGTAATAATTATAAATGATTTAATAATATTTTAATATAAACTAGTTATCAGTATATAAAATAGTTTTATAATGAAGAATTCAAAATTAAATGATAAATACGTTTTATAAATATCTTATTATTATATGTAGTAGACGCTGACAATATGTCTCTTTGTTATAGGATAACATTAATATGTCGACATATTTAATTAAAAATTAGTATAATTACGTACCTGATAACAATTAAGATAAATTATATCATTAAACTATCCAAAAGTTAGAGATATTTAGGTTATTATAGAAATAGATTCGTATCTTGCAAACACACTAATTTGCTATTCATAACACTGTTTTATATCTAGAGCGGAAGTAAATCCAGACAATGTTTGGGAAAATGTAATCCATAAGAATTTCAAGTTCTTACCTATTGTCGTTGCCTCTATGCCGAGCGCTTTAACGCCACCCCCCGCCCTTACCTCGCCTGCAAAATTGCTTCTCGAAAAATAATTATTCCTATTTATTACCTGCACCTTTGTATAAATATAATATATATATAATAATATTATTATATATATAATTATATAAATATATTAATAATATATATAATATTATATATATAATATATATATATACTTATATATAATATATCATATATATTATATATATATATATATTATTAATTATAATAATTTATATGATATAATATAGATATATATTATAATATATATATAATACTATTAAATGAATAGTAATGAGAGAGTCACTGAAATGAGTGATAATGAGATCATCAATGCATACTGGTATAATTTGGAACAACGAAAAATGTCTTAATACATAACTATGTATAAAAAGAAATTTATTAACTTTAATTAGTACTATGGTAAATAATATTATAATATCTATTCATTCCTAATGCCGACAAAGTAATCAATATGAAATATTAAATATTACTAAATACAAAAGGAATATATATCTAATAATACAATTTGAATTTTACTAACATAAAGCCCTAGAAATATATTTAAAATTAATCAAAGATTTATATAATTTTAATTTAGTGAATCCAATATATATATATATGTATAGTGTATATATACTTATATATATATATATATTATATTATATATATATATATATATAATTATATATAAATATATATATTATATAAAATTATATATATATATATATATATATATATATATTATATATTATATATATATTATATATATATATATATAATAATATATATATCTAATATATATATATATATATATATCTTATAATATATATATATAATATCAATTACTGGGAAATAACTTAAAGTATTATAGGTGATTTAAATTTAGCAATGAAACGTACAACTTACTCAAAATTAATATATATTATATATGAAAAAAAACCCAATATTGAATATTATGAAAAAAGTGTTTAGGCTAATAAAAAAAAAATAAATAAAAAAAAATATAAAAAAAAAAAAAAAAAAAAAAAATCATAATAATTAAAATAATCTGTGAGTGTAAAAGTAACGACACTTACAAAAACCAATTTATCATTATTTGGAATCAGTACGTTAATTATAGCTAATATAATAACGAAAAATGTAACAAAAAAAAATATTTAAATATAAAAAATATGCATAAAAAATAATAGTGGGGCTCACAGCCCACGACGGGGAAGAGGGGTGAGTGAGGCGTTAATTATCTACATATACCGTAGGGGAGGGGCGGTGAGGAACCATATACTACTCTACTAGCGAACACCCTATATATATTATATTATAATACTATCACTCACTCACTAATAATATACACATAATAAGAGCGGGGTCGGAGAACTATCCCGAGTGAGGGGATAAATAGTCATAAATAGTACCTTAGTGAGTCACTATTCCCACCGGAAAAAGGCTGAAGAGTAGACCCCTATAGAACTATACCTGGCCTCTTTGCGGTTTTAACTCACCCTATGGGTATTTTCCTTTATAAGTATATAAATAAAAGAACAAATAAATTTTAAACTGACGTAGTAGTCTATTATTTATTTTTATTCTACTTTGTTTAAATATATATTTTTGGTATATCATGTACTCAGTCCTATCACTTATAATTACTGTGAGTAGTTAATATCATATATATACTAGAAATTAAATATATATAAGATTAAAAAAAAAATCAAAAAAATAAAAAGATCAAAAACTGATCAATAAGCTAAGGTAATAAAACATTAACAGGTAAATCATAAACTTCAAACCAATACATTATAAATAACACATTAGGTATAACACATTCCTCTCTTACTTCATTATTAATATTAATAGTCACTATTCAATTTGCATTGCGTTAATACTCATTATCTCATATTACGTTATAGTATCACTAATTATTATTGTAGTATAATTAATTAGCATATAAAACTTAAATAGTGACCCAGTTATCTTGAATAAAAATATTTGTAATATGTCCTTTACATTCATTTCGCTAAATAACATAATTAAATATTTTATATTTATTATATGTTATATATTTTTTATTGTAAAAACATAAGTATAAGCTACTTTTATCTCATCTATATCATTTTTATGGTGTATTATTTATTATATTTTCTTATTATTAAATTATGATACTTCTATTCAACGAATTAAATAATTTAAAAAATTGGTTTTTTTATAATAAAAATATAGATATATATATCGATATATATAAAAGTAAAATTAAAAAACTAATAATAACGATAGGTATAATGTAACGGTTTAACTTTACCATATACTAATATATATATATATATTGGTAATATTGAGATTCAGCGGAAGCAAAATTATATAGTAGACTATCTTATATCTCGACCTATATCGACAGTTCGCTGTGTACTTTCGAGAGAGTCAGAGAGAAAATAAATAAGTATTATCCGAGTGTGCCTATTTCTACTGTCATATAATCGTGCGTGGTCCACAACTCTTTTAAGAAGTAGTTTGGTTCGAACCACGGGAAGAGTGACTTTGAGGCTTCCGCTAATCTGATCGATGAGAGAGAGATAATCGTCTGCTTCAGTGAAGGAATAATGAGAAAATAAGTTTCGAGATTCTATAACGATACACAGTATAAGAGGATATCTATAGCACATGTCGAGTTTAGCAAAAATCTTACCTATAAATTTATTCGAAAAATTTAAAATAAAACTTTTATACAATCAAGTATTTTCAAGCATATCTCTTAATTTTACATTAACACTATGGATTTAATGTCTGATTTCGAGTATCATTTCGGATTAAATCATAGCACAAAATGAGGTTCTTATATACTAACTGCAGCGAATATATGCCTTAGCATAATCAACGTTTTCCAACATTAAACAAAGCTAACATCAACACGCAATCAAACATGAACTAAGAAATAAATGTACAACGAACAAACCTAACAAAACTTTACGCACCGAATAAATCTGTTAACAATAAGCAAAGTTCCACCAGCTTTTACACCGTCGTAAAAGAACTAACATTGCATACACAAGAACGTAACCTATTCATCACTTTTTCCAAGCCTATCTCTAACATATGAACTGTTAATTTTACATTGACACAGTAATATTTAACAAAAATTTACAATCACCTTACCTAAACACCAACGAATAACTGTAAACCTGTAAACATAACAAAGTTTTATCCAACACATACCATAAAAATAAGTTATGTTAAATAAATATCGTAAGTAAATTGTAACAGTTTACTGATTTTAAAGCACGTAAAATCAGTAAATCAGTAAATCAATACCACCCACCCCTCTATTACCTCCTCCCTGCTAATGAACTTTTTGATGCTATGACTATTGATTCATGGCCACATTTTCGAGGTATCATTCCGAAATAACCATTAACACAAAAATAAGTTCTTTCAATTATACTAACCATTCGAATATACTTTCTGTAACATTGGTTTTTACATAATAAAGCTAACATAGCATAAGCTGAACTAAGAATATAATGTACAAACCTAACATAACCTAACACATCAAACGTACAAATAAACTACTAACATTAAACAAACTTCCGCCACTTAACAACATGTAAAGTATAATCCTAAACTTCGTACAATAAAGAACCCTATTCACACCTTTCTTCTACCATATCTCTAACAATATCATGTTTAATTTTACCAGTACAAATCGTAATTAAATTTACCAAAAATTTGGCAATATCGCCTGTCTAATCAATCATACAGACACCGAATATAATGCACGAACCAAATTTTTTACATCAACTTCGTGATATTTAAACAAAAATTCATCATAACCGTGTCTAATATCATATTCCCCAACGAATTAATACTAACATAACAAACTTTTAACCAAACATAACATAAAAATAACAAAATTTAATCTGACAAAAATAAAAAAAATAATTTTAAAGAAAAGTTTTAAAGTTTTCTTTGAATAAAATTCATGCACAGTAAAAGCGTTAATGAGTTTAACTGATTTTAACCGTCATGGAAATCAGTAAATCCAGTAAATTCCAAACAACAGCCAATCCCCTGCAGTCTCAGACCTCCCTCCATCCATGTATCTACTCCAGCTTGTGGATGACAGTCAAATATTTCAAGTATCGATAGTTTGGATAAACATAACCAATACAAAGTAAAGCTCTTATATGACTGACGCCAACTAATATATTTGCTTACTCAGCAACACATAAGTTTAAAGCATTCAATATAGCTAACATACATGATACCTGAACTAACGAATATAATGTACAAATGCAAACCTAACATACCTCGCGTATGAATAATCCGCAAACATCCTGAAATTTCCTACTAATCAAGGTAAAGTAGCTAACAGGTCATACAATATCCGATATGTTCCCATCATTTCCTTCATCAGAAAAGAAAATTTTGACACAATTTACTGAAGGAAAGAGGAAGAGAAAGTCAAAATCTTTGGAAGATAAATTAATTGCCTATATTATAGTTTTGTCTTTAATAGCAAATCAATTTGAACTACTGAATAAACCTAGACATTAGCAAATATTTTCGGACATATCTAACATTACTCCAACAAAAACTTTAACCTAGGCTCAACGTTTCTAACACGTCATCTTCATTTAACACAGTAATATCTAACAAACTCATCAATTTCTCTAACCAATCAAGTGCTTAATTTTCATCACTCTCATACTGAATATTTAACATAAAGTATCTAACCTGTACGAATCAACTACTCCTCAGTCAATGCTAACTTTTTGCAATCTATAAACAACATCATCAACTTTCACCATACCGAAACAAAACCAGATGAGATGTGCATCTTCACAGACTGTGAATCTGAAGATGGGAGATCACCCCGAGGAGGTGTAAGCGGGCCTTTCCCGCACCGGACTAGAGGAGGGGTAAGGCCTCTTCGGGCTGAGGCCCATATATATTAATAATATATATATATATATATATATATAAATATATATTAAAATATATTAAAATATTAATAACTATAATATTATTATTATACTATATATAATATATATATGATATATTATAATATAATAATAGTATATATTAAATATATATATATATATATATTATAATAAGTATATATATAATCATATATATATATATTATATATTATATATAATATATATATATATATGTAATTAGTAATTATAGTAATTCGATGTGCAAAAAAAAAATTAAATTTACCTATAGGTTTTTCTTTATAAATTTTTGTTAGTAGGAATTTTAGTGTTAGGTGGTATTAATAGTATTAAGGATTTATATTTGAGTTATATATAACGTTAGGTATATATTAATACGTTAGTTATTAAACCTAAATCCACTATACGCTAATAGCTATTTAAACTTAAGCTTAAACCTAACTTAACTATAACTTAATCTTAATTTGGACGCAATCATATACATAACTATAACTTATAACTTATAACTTAACTTACTTAACTTAAACTAACTTAACTTAACCTAACCTAACCTATAACCTAATAATCTATAAAATATAAATCTAAAAAATTAAAGTAAAAATATATATGAAACTGAAAAATTAAGAAAATTAATTAACTATTAATATATAATATATATATATATAATATAGTATCATATTATTATAATACACTTATATAAAATTAATATTAATATATCTACATATTAATTATTAATATACTGTATATATTTAAAAATATATTTATTATAGGTCTGTTAAGAACATGTTTAGAATTGTACATTAATATATAATATCTAATAATAGATTTATAATTTTAAGGAAAATTAGAAAATATAATAAATATAAATATAAATATATAATATATATATATATAGTAGTATTACTATATATATAAAATATATATATAATATATATTATTATAATATAGTAATTATCTCTATTTTAATATATAGAATATATTAATAAAAGAATATAAGGATGAAATTAAGAAAGGTATTAATAATAAAGAAAAAGTGAAATAGATTTGCTTAGATATTATCTTATTTTTTATTTTTCTTTAAGTAATAATAATTTGTAAGTACTAAAATTATCAACCTTGTTCAATATCTTGTATAAATTTCAATTGTAACACCTAATAATGCCATAGTAACTTATATCCACAAGCATATATATATGATTGAGTTTTAAAATTCCAACATTATTCTTCATTTTATACTCATGTTTCACTTAAAGATAATTATCGATGTATTGAGATACATATTACCCTATACTTCAAAATATATAGCGAATACTATTACCAGTCATATATATTACTAAGTATACAGAGATAATACCTCATGATACTCATCAAGATTCAGTCACACACACACTAGCATGAGGTCTAATGGAAGGTTCAATTATGTAGTGCAGTAATATTACCTAGAGTTAGCGAATAGACTGAGATACGATTGATGATGAGTATGATAAGTCACACAATATTTACGAGGATGTACTTATAGGTACTGGTTCGAGAAGTATCGATAGAATGTTGTAGACGAAAGTGTGAGGAATAAGTGAACCTTTAGATATTAGCTGTGTAAAATAATATCTAATATATTATATAGGGAAATTTATGTTACTATTTCCTAAACAACAAGATTTTTATGAAAATCACAAGATATACTCGTAAAAAAAAGGGAAGAAAGAATAAAAAAATTAATTTGTGACCTCTTTAGAAAAAAAGTTACAGCCACTTTCAAAGTGTAAAAAACCACCATAGGAATTTTCATTGTAGAAGTAAATTATCCCATAGATTTTTTTCGATTGAAAATAAAAAAATAGTATCTCTCTAAAAAAGAAATATAAAAGTAATAATAATAGTGAAAACGAAAATCGCCAGTCCTCTTTAATGAATAAAAAAGTTACAGCTCTGAACAGTTAAAAAAATTTCCTATAGACTTCTATAATAAATTCAGTGGGCCTCTATGCTCGTTTTAGGGGCCATCCTAGTTCAGTTATAATAAGGTTTGTTAATTCTACATAGATTTTCTCTGTGTATACTCTAACAAAACTTATCATAACCTGACTTAGAGGGCCTGAAATTGGACCTAACCTGGACGATCAATATGAATAAGTCTAGAGGAAGTTTTTAACAAAATTATTTGTATCGCCTATTAAAGGAACCGCCAAATAATTTTTTTTTTATTCTTCTTTCACTATTTTTTTTAGAGTCATATCTGTGATTTTCATAAAATCCTGTTATATTAAAGGGAGTTAATGTATCATATACCAAGATATATATATATATATATATATATATATATATTTATATATAATATGATATACTATATAACATAATATAATATATATATTATATATACAGTATTATATATTATGGTAATAGTTCATTTTATTGTCATCTGTCTGAAATATATATTTGGTATTATAAGTGCAGAAGGGGCTTCACTCTAGGCAGACTTTTTAAAAATCACCAGCATATACTCTAAATAATAATGAAGAATAATAAAAAAAAAGAAGCTTGTGCGGTCTCTTTAGGAAAAAAAATTACAGCCTCCTCAAAGTTTAAAACTCCCAATGTTAATTTGATATACTTATAGAGAAGAAAAGCTAAATCATAGTATATACTCTAAGCAAAAAAATAAGATAATATGAATCGAAAAATGGAAAATGATTCCAAATGATCTAGAAAATAACAGTTAAGGCTCTCACATAAAATCTTCCCATAGGCTTCACTATAAAAAAAATTATTTGCCTCATATGCTCATTTTAGGGCCATCCTATGGTTCAGGTTATGATAAGATTTGTTAGTATACATAGATTTTTCTCTGTGTATAGCTAACAAAATGTATCATAACCTGAACTAGAGGTCTTGAAAATAGACAACCTGGATGAATAAAAACTGAAATGTCTATGGGAGTTTTAACAACTTTGTGAGAGAGGCCGTAACTTTTTTTTTTCCTAAAGAGACCGCCACATGTTTTTTTTTTATTTCATTATTACTTTTTTTAGAGTCTATTGTCCTGTGATTTTTAAAAAAAAATTGGATGTGAAGCCCCTTCTGTGCTACTATTATGATATTCTTTTCCAATAGTAGATTGTTTTTTAACTGTGTTCATCTCATGTAAGAGCAATAAAAAACTGGTACCAAATCTCTCTATTATTTTTATTTTTTTGTACCTACATTTTTTTTATATTTTTTTTTTTTTATTAAATTTGGTTTAGGAAATATTAAGTTAGGTCTAAGAATAAGTTTTGTTAGTAAGGCTCATATACAGACGTGATATAATAAACGTAAAATATATACATATATAATATATATAATTTATATTATATATATATATATATATATAATATTGATATATATATTATATATATATAAATATATATAATAAATAATATATAATAATAAAGCTATCATAACCTTACTTATTTTTCGAACATAAAAGATATAATCATATGGAAACACTGAATAACGTCCTCATTAATATATCTATACTGGTAATTGTTGATGATTTTTTAATATAATATTTGGTAGATTGCTTCATACACATTTCAAAAAGATTGATTAGTTTAAAAAATAAATTTTTTTTTTAGATTACGCTAAAGTAAATTATTACCCTGAATATTTGGTAAATATAATATATATATATATATATACTATTATATATATATATATAATATGATATAGTAGCTCGGGGCGTGGTAAGCGGACTATTTATAGGTATATGACTTGGTCCTGCCGACTCTCCCTTAATGCCACTTTGGAAAGTTTTTTTTTTAAATCACAGCCCTATAGTCACACACGCACACACAAAATAATAATAATGTAATTCTATTTAATAAAAGTTTATTTAAAGTTTGAATAAACGCCAGGAGTCACGCCCGGGGCCGTGGCGGGGTGAGCAGGAGCGGGGGACCATACATGGAGGGTGACTCGGTGTTTAAATTGCGGTCTTTTAACCGTATGATAATTTCATTTTTATATTTAGGATTTTTGACTTTAAATATGATAAGTGATGTGTATACTAGTGATGTAAGAATTTCGTATGATAAGTAGATAAAGAATGGCACCATAATGATGAAATAAATAGCGAACTATAGAAGTAAGTGGTTGCGCGATTCAGCCCCTCTCGCGCCCTAATTCTTGACACTATTTTTGAGACTCTGTTTTTGTATTGGAAAGAGTATGTCAAGTTTTTTGTAAATAAATTTTTCAACCTTTAATGATAAATAGACTTTTTATTGACATTTAAGATAATTATGACGTAATAAATGTCAATTAGTATTACGGTAAAATACGAGAAAACGAGGTGTGTCTCCGAGGCGCACGTCCTCAGTCAAATGTTTTACTGGGCGGGCTGAAGATCGACCGGAAGGTTGAGGCCCCGTTTTTTCGTTGCGCACTAAATACTGGCTGTGAGTCAAAAAAGTTTACTGCGTTGCAGTTGTAAAGCTAGACGATTACTGTCGAGTATCCATGAAAAAAGATAATTAGAAAGAGCGATGACCACAATTTGTATTCATTTTGATATACGAGAGGTTGAGAATAGAAAATCACATTTTTCAAAAGGTCGAACACTGTCTAGTTTTAAGGATTGTTGGTAGCCTAGATTTCTAACATTGTTTTGAAAAATATAAAAACTTTTCTTGAGAATTTAATAGTGGATCTATAATAGAAAGCTTTGTGATGTAGTATCCGCGCGTGGCTATAACAATGAAGCGAATAAAAAAAGAAAAATTTTTTTATTATGTTTTGATTTGTATTTAGAGTGACCGAATTCACGAACCCTCCTGCAAAGATCGGGCCTGGGTCACCCGCCCGCGCTTATATGTATAAGGTATAGTATATAGACTACTTATAAGGTATGAGTATAATATAAGTGTATAGCATATGAAGTACGTGGTATATAAGTACAGAGTTGACAGGGTAGGCAGCCTCGCAATAGAGACGAGCTACGTCGTTTAACCGGCAGGTTGTCGCAAATAGACGGCGCTTCCTAATTCTCGAGTGTGTGTGGAGGAGAAATGGCAGGCACAAACAAAGAGCGCTATCTGTGCAAGCTTGTTGCAAGCGTGTTGCTTAGTGCATGCGATCAGGTCTATTTAAACGTCTTATAATCGGTTCTTCAGGCTAATACGAGTACGCAGATTTTCGTGAGATATATGTTTGAGAGAGACTGATGACTGATGCCCGATGACATGTCCAGGATCGATTTTCATGAGAAATTAACAATCCCAATTAAAATTCCGCTGAGCTTGCGGAAATACAATGCTTCCATTTGCAAAAATTATATTATGATAGATCTTCCAAAACTTTGGAATATTTTATATGTTTCAATGCACTGTCCTACAAGATGGCCAATTGCATGTTATATTAGCAACGCTTCTACTCGTAGAAGAACGAGTAACTATAGACAGACTTCTTGTTGTCATTCCTTCAATGAGAGTGCTCACACAGAGTATTCTATGATGGCGAATTCGAGCGTTTGAGAGTGCCAATCAGACTTCAGACTGTCGTACTGAGATAGTTAACAGCCAACACACTACCTCGAGACTTTAGATTCCACGAGCAGAGTGACATGCCTCGTATAGATAGAGTGTAATTATAGCGTTGGATATATCCGGTAAATATCCTCTGCCGCATCCAATTAGGTACGGGGCTACTAAACACTGGGATGAGATGAATGATCCAATTAAAGAGAGCAGAGAGAGTAGTAAATCATGTAAGAGACTACACACGACATCGCATAGATCATGCAGTCAAGTGTATATATTGAGCGTAGGTTGTAGATGACACGTGGGAGAAATGTGTATGGCCACTTTTACTAGACTCTCGTCTTCTATTGTTATATGCGTTGGTTATTGCATTATTAGATATATTCTTAGTACATTAGTAATTACGTTGTTTCTGCAGCTCTCATGGCGAGGCACAATAAAAAAAAAGCATCATTTAACTCCTCACCATTGATGAGTGAAGCACCTCACTTAGATCACACGTGGAAGAGACGATTGGAGTACATACGCAGCAGCTGACCCATATGACATCATTACAGAATGCGGGTGAGTCTTGGACACAGTGGGCTACTGATGAGGGACGATACATATATACCACATGGAGAGCTCTGTCCTTATAACATATATATATACGATTATAAACTTTAGTATTATTATGAGAGGATGACAAGCTCAGAGATGAGACATTTACGGTGGCACTACTATACCATTATATTGGTAACAATGGTATTCGTAACTACGAGAGAGCATATACTGGACTTCTATACAAGTAGGTCAAGGATGCTAGTACCTATTTAAGTATTGAGTAGAGGTCAATCGACAGATTATGTGATCTCCATTAACTAATCGCTGAGGAGGAGCGGATATCGATTTCACAGCTCCTGTGGAGACTTTCGTAATATCGAGATATTGGAATAAGTTGTCACACTCCTGTATCGTAATATATATAGTATAAGTACGCAGGCGTACTGTAGTCTTGAGTGAGTCTTGTAGAGCCTTGGCACCCGAGCCAGAGATTAATACACAAGTCGCGTCTATATAGTTAACTTATGAAATCCAACATAATTACGACTATATATATATTATATATTTGAGTTTATTAAGGGTGTTCTGGATTCCCCGTCGGGCCTGGAATTTGATGAAGCATTTTTTTTCTCGGTTCCGGGCAGAAAAATTTTTTCTTGTTGTCTTTTGCTTTTTCAAAATTTCGCCAGGAAACTGGAATTATTAATGCTACTCTGATATTTTAAAAATTGCTGGAAGGGATTTATTTTTACATAATGCTAATTAGACAATCTTTTACAAAAGATTATATTGGTAGCCTGGGTAGTATTGCCATTAGCACAGTGTATTTATTGAACATAAATGTTTACTCAAATTATCTCAAAATATAGATAATATAAATTACTCATTTTAAATTCAAATTTAAAATCCAAATTAATTTATATATATGATATATATATATATATATATATATATATAATATATATATATTAATCTATATATAGTTATAATGATATAATATAATATTATATATATATATATAATTTTGCAGAGGGTGGAGTCGGAGTCAATTTTTTCAATACTGGCTCTTTATATTATGTATATATATATACTATATACTATATATGCATGAGTATAAAGTAGGATGACAATTATATATATATATATATATATTGTATTATATAGTGCATATATATATATATATATTTATAATATATATATGATATAGGGTATTCTAAGAGTATATATATAATTATATATATTATATATATATATATATTATACATATATATGATAATATATATCATATATAAATTCGGTATATCTTTATAAATAATACCGTAAAAATTGGGGGAAAGCCTGTTCACGGAGGGAAAAACCGGTCAGTTTAAATAAATGGTTAAATATTTTTTAAATTAAATAATTTTTCAATAGAGAAAGGTTTCTTGTAAGTAGGCAAATAATGATTATTATGATTTTAACCATATTTTAAAATTTAAGTAAGTATTAATGTGACTGAAAGACTCAAGGAAAAGATTTCCCGAAGTTTGGAAAAAATTTTTTTTTTTTTTGCAAAAAGATCTATAGACCTCGCGTGAAACTCGTAGAATGTTAAGATTATCAGAATTTGTGTAGTTAGATGGCAATATTGGAAGGTCTATTTTAACATCCATGTAATAAATTTAAATATTAAGCTTATTCTTGTAAAAGTTTATTAGTTGTTGTCAATTTTCGTGCGGAAAGATTACCGTCAAGTGTCGTTCGGGAAAGTAGCCGGTGCAGTTCTATACAACTTGTAAAAATAAGGCGTAATTTGCTATTTTTTGTTTTTATTTTCATATTATTGGTTGTTCTATATTTTTATGCATATTTCAGACTCATCCTTTTACTATTTTTGTTTAATGTTTTTCATTATACATAATCTTCTCTATCTGATGTATATGGATATAAAAAAAAGTAACCGGAAAAATGAGAAGTTAATACTCCATCTAAAATCTAAAAATAAATAAAAAAAAAACGGCTATTTTGTTTAAAATAGTGCAATATTATAATTAAAACTGATTAGAAAATTGTCATGATTTAAATTATATACTGTGAAACTTTTGAAGCAAGCAAATTGCCGTGGAAAATGGTGCGTACATAGGCCTTATCGTAATTTAAAGTGGCCAATTTTGTTTAAAGAAGAGTTGTAAATATTGATTATTATTTGATAGAAATTATTAAAAATTTATTGCCAATTTAGTTTCCTTTAACTGCAATCATACTACCAATAAAAAATATGAATAAAAAAAATTTCAAATTTTGTAATAATCTACGTTGCAACATATTAATAAAATATTTATCTTACAATTTCTTTTCCTTTCACAATGATTATATATGATTTTATTATGAATTTATATTAATAATTTAATTATAATTAGATATTTGAGCCAAAAAGCACTTACAATAGAAATAAATATTTAATGACAGTCTTTTCCCGACCGCCACTTGACCGTTTTTCTCCGAATTCAATTGTTTGAAAAATGGCATTTTTTCAAAAATTTTTAAAAAATATCCTCTAATAAAGTTTATTATTTTCATTGATTCAAATGCAATTTAGAGTCCATAGTAGGGTACGTTCCATTAAGTATAGATATAATTTCTAAATTCTATTTTTCATGATTCATTAATAAATAAAAAAGTATTAAGCGATTTTTGACTGGTTTTCCCCATTTTACGGTATATAGTAATATATATATGTTATATAATTATATATTTATATATACGTATATATATATATATATATATATATAATATTATATATACGGTATATAATATATAAGTACTATAATATTAAATATATATATATATATAGTAGATTATATTATATATATATATAATACTATATATACTATATATATATTATATATTGAGAAGAATCAAAACTTTATAAAAAGTAATTCATAAAGTTATGCTTAAAATTTATGATACATTATGATCTTTATGATATCAATTATATCAATATCTCAATTTTTAATATATTGACTATATATAATATTTGAATATAAATATTAATTTATTTAAGTCATTCTTAAATGCATGAAAGATAGATGCATTTCTATATGGAAGGCGTTCTGCCAACTGTAGGCCTCCTTCAGCCTGTGTGTCCTAGTGATTTTAAGTTATTTTTACATTCTTTAATTAGTTATGAATATCAATATACTTGGACTGTATTAGATATCGTGTATCCCTAGCCATATCGTTATATATCAGTCTATCAGTTTAAAATGACTGCCAGTGTTGTTTTAATAACATTAAGACATTAAGAATATATGAAGTAAAAGAGGCCACACGGGCTGTCGCGACTGTCCCATCAATCCCATGCTAACTGTAATACTCATAACTCACATATACACTATTTCTAGTTAAAATTTACTGTACTACTTGTAACTCTTTCACCAATTGGCTAGTCAAAACTAATTTAATTATATATGAACCCAAACCATCACATCCTTAGTCCAATTTGGTCTTAAGTCATAATAACTAAACTGATTATATTATTATGTACCCAGACTCATCCACATGTCTAGTTAATAACTATAGTGTAGTGGTCTCATGCAACTATACCTAAACTATACTACTTGTAACTATAGAACCCGCCAATTGCTTTGTCTAAAATCAAGATATTTTGGTAATCCTGGTATGTACAAGTATTTTGCCGATCTTTCTTAAATGTTGCAAATCGAGTCATCACTCACAACCATCTCTGGCAGACTATTCAAAATTTAACAACCCTATTTCTGAAATCATGCTTTCTTATATCAAGAGATGGCTGCTTTCTTCTTAATTTTTCTTATTATGGCCCCCTGGTCACCTGTCCATGCTTAACTATGAAAAATTTGTTTGTCTCCATTTATCAGTATTAAATATTTTGTAGACTGTAATCATTTCCCATCTGAGAATTCCGCCTTTCTACAGGCAAACATTCCTAACTCCTTCAGCCTCTCCTCATAGCTCTTACCCTCAAACCAGAAATCATCCTGTTGCTTCTACGTTGTCACTCTCTCTAGCAATATTCTAAGGTTTTCTTTAAAATAAGGGTCCCAAACTTGTGCCACAATTACTTCCTATACTGGCCTAGTACATAAGCCTATTATACGTTTACTTCATTAACTGTCCTTGCCTTGTAAACAACAATTCGATTTTAGTTATCGCCCAGCATCTTATTAGCTTTATTCTAGCTTCCAAACACACTGATTTGCTACTTTTCAAATTACTGCGCTTATAATCACACCTAATATTTCTTGGTCCACACCCAAAGCCAATCCCCATGTCATCATCAGGTAGTTAAAACTTTATTTAGTAACCTAGGTAGAATTACACTTTTTACTATTAAAATTCATATTGCCACTTATCTGCCCACCAAGAAGTTTCAAGATCATTTTGAATCTTATTGCATCCTCACTATTCCTAACTGAGGTGGCCACTTTAATGTATTCATCTGCAAACATTAGAAACCTGCATTTAAGGTCCCTGGTCTATATCCATTTATATATCAATGAGGAAAACAAGATAAGTGAGCCCCAGCATGAACCCGTGGGACACTCACTTCTTCACTAGTTTCCCAGGATGATTTTTTTCCCATTTTAATTCGTCTCTTTTTCTATTTCGCACCACTCTTTAATCCAATCCAACCACCACACTCCACCTATACCACATTTGCAATAACTTTTCATCAGCCTTATGTGGGCAACCTTATCACCAAAAGCTTTACTAAAGTCTAAGTATACAATATCAACTGGATCTCCTCGGTCAATGCAGTCAGTAATGTATTTTCCATAATTCTAAAAGGTTGTCTGACATGACCTACCTTTCTGAAACCTGTGCTGGGAGTCATACAATACCTTGTTATCTTCTAATATTTCTCTATATGACCTTTCATTAACTTTTCCAAACCTTTACATCCAGAGATGTTACTAACTGCCGTAGTAATTTCCCAAAATCCTACTACCTTCTTAAATAGGCACAACATATGCTGTTTTCAAGTCATCTGTACCAAATGTTATAGATCGTTAAAAATCAAATACAGTGCTTTGCAATGCTGATACTATACCCTCTTAAAGAATTCTACATATAGACCATCAGGCCTGCAGCTTTACTGGGACAATAGATTCTAATAAACGTTAATATCCTTTACAACACATCTGTAAATCTAGTTGTTACAGCATAAGCAAGAACTATTTCCGAACTATATGCTATCTTTCTCAGTAAATCACTGAGCTAAATATATACATGGATAAATGTTGACCAACCTTATTGAACTCTGCTAAAATTTATCAATTTTAATGGACCAATTGTCATAACTTCTACTTTAAATTTATAAAAGCTAAAAAACTTCTTCAGTCATCTATTCTTGCAATTTATTTCTGCTCCTCTTCCTTTCTATTGACTTTAAGTTCATTTCTATTTTTCCTATATTTTTAAATCATTCCCCTATTACTACCCTTGATATTTTAAAACATCTAACGCTTTTCATTAATTTCTCTCTCTCCTCTTATTCTCTATCTCACAAACAGGTTTTCTCTCGCCCCCTAAATGGTTATCTTTAAAACAATATACTGATAATATTCATTAAATTTGTTTTAAAATTCATCCA